>JAVYIG010006431.1:0-118147 GCA_035222895.1 Strongylocentrotus droebachiensis
CTTGGGGAATTTGATGAATACTTTTACATGTATGCTTAAGAATGTCACATTCTCAAAAACAAGAATTGGGAATAATACATTTTTCAACTCTTTAACAAAAATTGAAATAAATTGGAAAGGGTATGAATAATTAAGTTTTAACTTTGTCATTCATGAAAAAAAAAACATATATATCGTGGCATAACACCACCGTGACAGTAAAATGTTTTCTGGACCAAATATTGGCACATGAACATGTGAAACAGATAAAATGTTTGTAAACGGACGATGGGTACATGACACAACATACATGTGTTCTGGATGCAAATAATTAAATATCAAGCAAAATCTTTCACAGCAATGTTAGAAAGATTATTTGGGATTGAAATGATAAAACAGAATTAAAATGGTTTGTAAATGTATGAGGCTTGCCAAGAAGGGCCTTGTTATTAGAACAGATTGGAAATAAATGAGCAGCCCACCCCCCAAAAAAATAAATAATAATAATAATACAACCTGGCATCACATGGATTCCAATTGCAACATAAACTTTTGAGAGGGAGATCAGTGAATGCTTTATAGAGAAACATATGATGAAAATGAAGTATGATGGGTAGAACACGGCCTCTGCCACTGCTTTCGATGGGCAGAGGCATACAGTTAGAAACTTAAAACATAATTATAATGGAATCATTTTCTTTGAATTAGGAGCAGCAGGACTTTAGAAGCATTTAAATCAAGCAAACTCTCTCAAACAATGAAATCAGGGCAAATAAATGAATGAATCAGTGTAGGGACAATACAGAGGTACCGGTACATATATCAAATAATGATAAACAAGATCAATATGGAAATATGGAATCACAGATAATCATCAATCATTTCATGTTCCATGCAATTATCGGTAATCATTCATGAAAAAAAATGTGTACACTGCAACTAAATTATATGATGTTCCTTTACTGCACAAATGAATTCATAAACTGGAACAGTTCAGAAACTTGGAAGGTGAACAGTAGAAGAAAGTATATTGAGGAAAACAGAAAGAACCAAGAACTCATGGAAAGGTGGGGTCTGGAAGAAACTGGAGGGGAAATGGTAAAGAGAAGTGGATTGCTGTTGAGAAGGGAGGATGATGAACCTGTGAATTGCGTGTGGGATCTGGAAAAGGATGGCGTAAGAGGGAAAAGGAAGATCAGCAATTTCATGGAAAGATATGGTGAAGACTGAATGCAGTAAGGTTGGGCAAAATGAAGAGGATGCTCAAGACGGGAAGAAGTGGAGGAAGGGAGTGTCATCATGGCGCAAAAGTCAGCCAGGGAAAATGCTGAGTCCAATAGTATGATGATGGTGACGATGCTGATGATGATATGTAGAACCTTACTCACAACCTGGCACAACGCAACCCCCCCCCCCCCCCCCCCCCCAAGATCAAGTGAGTGCTTTTATGATTTGATAAAAATGTACATGTATCATGCAGGGGGAATTTGCATGACAAATATACAAATTTAAATTAGGAATTTGTCCAATTTTTAAACTAATAATGTATTATTCAGGCACTTATTGCAAACACTTGTTGACAAGAATGTAAAGCATGCGCCATGTAGTGTATATCAACACAAAGGATACAATATTCATTCGTTAAAAATAATATCACTCTTTTCAAGAACATCTCAACAATGTTCCACTATATTTTCTTCTTCTTTAAAATAAATTATTGTGACTGACACAGACAAGACAGGGGGCAGGCAGATATAATTTTCATTCCTTGAAAATAATACCACTCTTTTCAAGAACATCTCAACTGAACTCAACAATCTTGCTCTGTATTTTCTTCTTCTTAACAAATAAATTGTGACTGACACAGACAGACGAGGGGCAGGCAGAAAATAATATCACTCTTTTTTCAAGAACATCTCAACTCCACAATCTTTCACAATATTTTCTTCTTCTTAACAAAGAATATTGTCACTGACACAGACAAGACGGGGGCAGGCAGATATAATTTTGGCATCTCATTTCTCAAACCTCTCTTGGATGTCGTTCTTTGAGACGTCGAGGCGCCCCAACGGTCGTTGCCTCGTCTTCGCTAGCACTGTCTGTGAGTCTCTTATGTTTGGACTACGGGGCGGTTTGATGTGGAAGGAGATATAGGAACAGGAATAGAATCAAGAACAATAGGCAGGGTCTTTCTTCTATAAACCCATAGCAATTGACGTTAAAAATAAGCCTGAGTTCTCGTAATGATAAAAAATAAATTCTCACATAATCCAACAAAAACTTACACTCAATGTTCAAGATTACAAATGAATGACAAGTGCAGAACAATTTTGATGAAAATTAAGGGCTCAAGTAATGAGCAAAGAAAGATAAGGAGACCAAGTTAAGTAGGCCTGATACCATGTGCGTAACACAGGTCACTATGTGCAAATGACAGTTCTCGTTTTTATTGTAGATGATTTCCGGCAAGTTTTTGTGAAGTTTTTTTTATTTTATTGGTTCCAACAATCGATCTACTGCAGGATAAACAATCTAGAATGAATCATAGCCATGTTCTCTCGACATACAACTCCCATACCATAGCTCAAGATTAGCTTTAATCTCAAGGTATAAATAAATCACTTTTTACTCCTCAAATTGGCACAAATTCTTCCTGTTTCCCACTCCTACATAGGGGTAGCTCAACAAAATACATACAAATGTATATGAAATGAACCAATGTGGATGAGCATCATTGAATTCTGCAAAAAGCTGCCATTTTATACACAAATATTAATTATAACTTTCACACTGCATTGCCATTTTAGAGACTTTAATGATTACACACAATAAAATGAAGGCTTATGCATGAATGGCATAATGTGCAACATTGGAAATAGTGATATTTACTGTCTGCTCATGTGTGCAATTTCTAACATTCTGAATTAAACAATTTTATTTATTTTAAAAAGGGCCATTAAAAAAGTGACAGTGAACTGTGATGGATTCAAATCGCAATTCATCACACATGAAACCACACATACACCTGCATTAATTAACAAGTTGGTGCAAATCCAGTACACAATCAGTAAATCACAATTGTATCATGCACACTTAACCAAATAAAACCTGGCCCTAACCCCAGGCTAGACTTACCTTAAACCCAACGCTAAACATAACACAAACCTTAAACCTAACCGTAGATCCATCGCAACTTCTGTAGAGCCTTTAGCTCGTAAAAACTTCCATTAAATCCACCTCATTCTGGGCTTCTTCAAACATCTTTTTTGTTCTAATTCTTTTTTATACATACATTTGCCAAGTATACCCATGGCCAGTCCTACTGTCTATGACCAAATACAGTAGTAACATTAGTGACAATTAGAAACAAACATCTATGCTATGTTGAGTACAATTAAACATATAACCTGAAGCAAAGGGAGGGGGAAGGGAGATAGCAATTATAACACATTCACCACTAACGAGTGCAACACAGTGTGGATCTTGGCCATGCAAATTGAAAAATGTGCCTCCTGACCTCTTTGAAATCGTCAGAGCAACTTCAATCAAATAAAACCTCATTCTCATCTGCTTCAAATATTCCATTTTTCTTCTACTTGCCATTTGCATGTTCTTCTATAAACCACAAAATGAACATTATAC
Organism: Strongylocentrotus droebachiensis; assembly: GCA_035222895.1. Lineage (NCBI taxonomy): Eukaryota > Metazoa > Echinodermata > Echinoidea > Camarodonta > Strongylocentrotidae > Strongylocentrotus > Strongylocentrotus droebachiensis. The sequence goes on from JAVYIG010006431.1 coordinate 3,622, forward strand.
AGAATACAAATAAACCAGGAGGGGATGGAAGGGAGGAGGACAGGTGGGGATGGGAGAGACAACAGTTAAACCACTTTGACTACCGGAGGAGTTTGCCATGCAAATTGAAAGTTGTGCTTCAAAACCTCTTTTGAAGTCTGTCAAACAACTTTGTACACCAATCTAAAAGTGCATTTCCTTATCTCCCACATTTCTGTCTAGAAAATAATCTGGTATGTGTAATACCTGTACAAGTGAACCAGAAACAAGAGGAGATGACAGACAGTTGAATCACAACTCTGGATCAAAGTCATGCACATTACCTCTGAAAACTTCTGAACAACTTAAACTACTTCATAAAATGACCCTCATTCTCATCTTCTCAAAACATTTTTCCTTCTATTTCCCACCAACGATACGCACTTCTACGGACCGAAATATTAATTACATTCTAGTGAGTAAAAATAAACCAGAAACAAAGGAGGAAAGGGGGTTGGGAGGATGGAAGAGTATTAGAGGGGGTGGGGACAACAGTTAAATTACATTGGTCAAAAAGGGTTAGGACACAACATCGATCTTGGTCATGCATAGTTAAAGTTGTGTTTCCCAACATCTGAAGGTTTCTGTACAACCTTTATTGACCCTTATTGACACCTTCTCTAAACATTTTAATTTTTATTTTACATCTATATACATGTACATTTAACAACAATCTATGCTCTGATGAATACAAGACAGACCTAAAGCAAGGCAGGTGGGGTGGGGTGTGAGGGGTAACAGGTAGATAACAACAACCATCATGGATTGGGGCACAACATTGACTTTGGGCATGCAAATTGAAAGTTGTGTTTCCCGACCTCTTTAGAGACTTTCTCCTTGAGCCTCCGGGGGCTACCGACGGTCGTTGCCTCATCGTCGTCGCTATCCAGCTCTTTCTTCTTGTGCTTAGACTAAAGGATGGATGGATGTGATGGAGAAAGAAAGGGATGAGGAAAGATGAGAAAGATGAGATGAGAGACACAGGTTAAAGAGATCAAAGTCACAACAAGAAGATCTTGGAGAGGTTGTAGAACACTTGCTCCTGCGACAACTGCTCTCCTGCAATTTCTAATACAAACCCTTTCTTAACTTGAACCATGTTGGTTTTGGGGTGCACGGTCACATAATCAAGGGGGGATGTGTTGAAGAAAGGGAGGGATGAGGAAAGATGTGAAAGATGAGATGAGAGACACTGGTTAAAGCCTTTCTGCACTAGTTTGGCCAGGAGGGATTAGACCTCCCAGCGTGGTCACTGACAGGTGTGGGTACCTCATCAAATCAGCTCTCAATTAACGTAGGAAAAAGAGGATCATAGGGGCATCTGTTGAACAAGTCAGATCTTGGAGAGGTTGCAGGACACTTGCTCTTGTGACAACTGCATAGTTATTACAAATGGGGCATTATTGTAAAAACTTGTCAATGATACCAATTTAAAAATGATTATACATGTATAGTAACAAGAGACAAATATCAATTCTCAAACTTGAATTGCAGAACTTTAGTTTTGTGAAGAGGGTCATACTCCTTCATATTTTGTCTTTTATTTTATAGTGAAGAGTCGGTGACTGTACTGTCCCTCTTTCCATTGAAATTCAGACTTAATATCGTGAAAGCTACTGAAAAGGTTAGAGTGAAACTAATCCTAAGAGCCAAGGCTCCTGTTTCATAAAACTTGTTATCGATAACAAGTGCCAAAATTTGATGACAAAATCACTTACAGTCAATGAAAAGCAGTTATTTCAGTAGCTTATAACAAAGTATAACTTGTCTGCTATAACTTGTAGATGATGACAAGTTTTATGAAACAGGGCCCAGTTTAGACATGACACTGTAAACCACTTAAAAAACTCTACCAGGGAAAAGTTGTTGATTTAAATGCTATATGCATTACATTTTTCCATTCCTGTAATTCAATTTTAGAGCTAAATTGATCACATATTGTTCTTCAAATTGGGAATAATAATATTTTTCTTTTATTGCTACATTGTTCAAATTAAATGTAATGTCTATGCAAACAAAATAACTGGGTAAGAATATTGTTGAAAAGTTGAGGTTAAAGATTTTGATTTTAATTGTAAAATGTAATGTCTATAAAAACAAAATAAATGGGTAAGAATATTGTTGATAAGTTGAGGTTAAAGATTTTGATTTTAATTGTAAAATGTAATGTCTATGCAAACAAAATAACTGGGTAAGAATATTGTTGAAAAGTTGAGGTTAAAGATTTTGATTTTAATTGTAAAATGTAATGTCTATAAAAACAAAATAACTGGGTAAGAATATTGTTGAAAAGTTGAGGTTAAAGATTTTGATTTTAATTGTAAAATGTAATGTCTATAAAAACAAAATAACTGGGTAAGAATATTGTTGAAAAGTTGAGGTTAAAGATTTTGATTTTAATTGTAAAATGTAATGTCTATAAAAACAAAATAAATGGGTAAGAATATTGTTGATAAGTTGAGGTTAAAGATTTTGATTTTAATTGAAAATCAATAAATTGTAATCTCTCAATGTGGTGCCAATTTAAATATCTTAAACTTTATTTTACTTTTTTAAATTCCGGGCATCAAACACAGTATAGCCATGAGACAAAATTTGTGCAGTGAGTGCTACAATGTTAGCCCTTTTTACTCATGCATCTGGCATATATCTTTTAGGGATCTGAATCAAAAGTTTATTGAGTCAAACTACAGTGGAATAATTGAGGCAAAAGGAGGGGGGGCCTCTGATACAAGCCGGTATGTTTTCATCTTCATCATAAAACTATTGCCCCCCTTCATTTAGGAAAATAAAAATATTTTCCCTGGTGGTTTCCTGAATCTATTTACAGCATCATGTTTAAACAGTGCTTTAAATACAATCACTTCAACACGGTGGGGGTTAATAAAAGAAAAAAAAATGATGAAAACACTGCATACTGAAGTGAAGAGATAACGGCCCACTAGAGGGCTTGCACCCAACCTTTGACCTTTTACCGCTCAATCGTCGTGGGCTAAGGCGTGTTTCATCGTCCTCTTCGCTGCTGCCCTCCTTCTTCTTGTATTTATACTTCAATGTGGGAACATAACAAGCAACAAAGAAGGTTGGTTTCTATACTGTACGTGAACCTTCAGCATTTTACGAAAACTGTGTACTGTATCTGACGTAGTTGGGCTTCATACATGTACATATACAGTGAAACCTGTCTATGAAGACCACCCAAGGGAGACAAGAAAGTGGTCTTTATAGGCAGGTGGTATTTATGTAAAAATTCCCTTATCACATGCTTCAATGAGAAACTATACTTAAAGACCGTCAATACTACTGGGCCAGAAGGGATTAGACCACACAGCGAGGTCACTGACAGGTGGCTTTCTCATTAACTCAGCTCTCAACTAACATAAGAAAAAGAGGATCATGGGGGACCAACAGGCACCGATTGGGGAAGCTTTCTATATAGAGGGAGCAAGTAGCTACAAGTAGGACAGTGGGGCTTAAGGGAAATACAAAAAATTGGTCTTTGTAGACAGGTGGTCTTTCTTTACAGGTGGTCGCTAAAGCAGTTTTGACTGTAGTATGCATGTATTACTCAGTGATGCTCTTATTGGCTAGTAAACGTCTAGTATAGCATTGACCCCTTGAAATAATGTAGTACATATGGTGTATAAAACAAACACAAAAACACACTAAAGGCTTGTTCAGATATGACAATTAAATTCCAGCAAAAAGAAAATAACTACTGTGGTTTTCTAACAAGTAAATGAATGGTAACTGCCCGCAACAAAGGTCCTTCATGTATACTCACTGATCTCTGTGTTATAAGATAAGGAACTGTGATGCATATTACACTCAACATATTCATAACAAATTTTAAGTGCCACAGTTTTGCTGTGTCATATCTGAACAAGGCCTAAGAATGAAATGATACATACGGTGAGAAAATCAATTGACTTTCATTACTAGTACAAATAATAATAATAATAATATAGAATATTTAAGAGCGCTAGAAACAATAAGTACCATAGCGCTTACAAATAAAAATATATGAAAAGAGGACAAAAATGTCTCACAGGAAGTAGATCACATGGATCATTGGGGAAAAGGCAAGTTATAACTTATAAGGGATCTTTTGAAAGTGGCAAGACAGGTAATTTGACTACACTTTGAATAAAGGATCCTGCCCAGATGTCAATATGCTTTGCCATGAAAGGTATTAAATGATCAAATTGATTGAAAAATAATGAATGTTACAATGTTCAGGGGTGTATGTCAAACTGAAAACTTCTCAAATGGATTAAAAGCCTGAATAATAAATGTTGATGAATTGTGAATATCAGTAGGTCTGTCCTCATTAGCTTGAGTTTGGAAAATAACCAGCTACTTTCAGACTCGGGATATTATCCCGAACCTCAAAATTATGCTCATCACAAACTAGCTCGGACGGGCGCAAATTAGCGGGATATTTTGGAAACAAGACCAAGATTTCTCTGGATATTTTTCTCAACCAAATCTCCCGCTTATTGCAACTGCAGGTTGATGAAGATGCTTATTAACTACCTAATTTGCAAATTTGCGATCAGGATAGTTGAAACGGCGGGTTATTCAGCAAACTCGAGCTGATGAAGAAAGGCCTAGTGAGGCATGTAGAGCGAATGCTTGCTATGTTTTGCCTATTTGAAGATTAAAAGCTTTAAAGTCCGTCTGCACTCGTTTGGCCAGGAGGGATTAGACCTCCCACCATGGTCACTAACAGTTGGTTATCTCATAAAATCAGCTCTCAATTAAAACAAGAAAAAGGGGAACACGGGGGACCAATGGTCACCGATTAGGCATTGCTTGCTCTATAGAGGGCGCGAGTAGCTATAAGTAGTGCAGTGGGGCTTTAAATACCTGTTTAGTCCTATCCTTCTCCTTGGTCTTCTCAGCCTTGTTGATATAGCTATCGTAATCAAGCAACTTGTCATAGCGCTTCTGGATGAGTTTATGAGGGCCCTGGAACATGTTGAGAAGACTGTTGAGAGGAGACATCACTCTCTGCTGCACAAATAACGTCTGCAGAGAAAATAAAATACAGAGCGTGAAGACATCAACTTACCGGTAAATAATCTGTGTAAAGTTTATTGGCAAGATTGTTTTGTATATCATCTTCATCATCATCATCATCATCATCATCAATATCATCATTGTCATCATCATCATCATCATCACTGCATCATCATTATCATCACCATCATCACCATCATCATCATCATCATCAACTTACGTAATCTTTGTAGAGTTTATTGGCAAGATGGTTCTGTACGGCTTCATACTTGTTAACCTCATGTAGGTTTGACTGGTTGGCATAGTAATCCGAGATGTCGCTTCCCACTGTTGCTTCTACTGAGGTAGCTTCCTGTACCAAACAAAGAGAAGAAAAACAGGTAATAATAACAATAATAGTTCAATCTTTTATAGCGCATTTCAGGACCGCAGGCCCTCTCAAAGCGCTTTACAGATATATTATTACCTCGGTCATCGGATTCAGGTTTACCTGCACACAATGGATGCACATCCTACCGGGCACCCATTAAACAATGTCTTGCCATAGGACTTTAGTGCCGCGGTGGGACTTGAACCATGGACCTTTTATCAATAGTTATCACAATCACTCGAACACTCCACCTGTATACCTTGTGATCCACAGTCCGGTGATATATCCACTCAACCACGACACCTCTACAGGTGGAGTGTTCGAGTGATTGTGATAACTATTGATAAAATTAACAAATGCTGTTTAGGGATAGTTTGGCATATTCATGTTTCAACCAAGAAAGAAGAAATAAAAAATAGTAAGGAGAAGGAAAACGATGAAGAAGAAGAAGAAGGAGGAGAAGCATTACTTTAAATTAAACAAAATGCAGCAAAGGAAAATATTGTTAAGATCTCCAAGAGTTACTTTAGTTTTTGTGTGAGGTAGCTTTAGAAGCAGCTTTATCCGTGTACTTTGTAACTTATGTGCATATGGATGTGATATAAATAATAAATAACATAAAAAGGGCGAGACTTTACCTTGAGTTGTTCTAGGTACGCATGGACATCCTTGACGAAGATCTTGATGGTTTTCTCTAAGGTATGGAAACTCCTCTCTGCCCGATCAAACTCTTCATCAATAGTCTGAGATAAAAGATAACATAGAAAACTGATCATTAAAGCCATACTGGACTACAAACATCCTTGATGGTTTTCTCTAAGGTATGGAAACTCCTCTCTGCTCGATCAAACTCTTCATCAATAGTCTGAGATAAAAGATAACATAGAAAACTGATCATTAAAGCCATACTGGACTAAAAGCACTACCGCAAAATCCCCTCTAGCGCCATCACACGGGAGCATCAGGCAATTTTAATATCACTGTGAGAAAGTTGCTCTTATGCAACATCAAATCCTCAACGAGCGGCCAGGAACAGAAAAATACGTTTTACACTGCCACCCCGTTACAAAAAACAAAAATAAAAGGATCTCAAATGTGTGAAACAAACAAGGCACCTTGCAGGCAAGCAATATCTTCAGTGTTCAATGATGCTCGGTAGCTACAAAATGACTGACAACCTTGGAATTTTCCATTACTATATCGTCACCTTCTTAAAATAGAGGTCTAAGTCATATTTTCAAGATTTGAGAAAAACAGAGAAAACTGAACAAAACATAGAATTTCAGACAGAAAGGTTTGGGGATATATATGACTATTGAAATACAAACAATGCTGTCTATCAAATCTGTTTCATAAGAGGATTAAGCTACGGTCACAAAGGTTCGTACGAACGATTATTCCGTACTAATCTTCCTGTTTTTCCATTGTATGAATATCGTTCGTACGGCGTTCGTAATGGCATTTGTGACTGAGGCTTAAGATTACTCATTAATTTTGGGGTTACTCAATAATATAATATTTTTTTCTTAACATGCCATAATACTAACCGGGTATAAGCAGCATGAATATGTTCAATTTATCACATATGTCATTTAACCCTTACTGTACTGGGGGGGGGGGGGGGGGGCCTGGGAGGCCCCCCCCCCTCGACATTTTCGGAGATTGCGCCGCAACCGCTTGGAATTTTGAATTGTCGTTTCATGACTTTTTTCCCTCAAGTCTTACGCACATTTTGATACCATTTTCGTCGAAATCGAATATACCTGTAAGGCGTTACATAACAATTAGTATGCGCATGTCATCAAAAAAAAAAAAAATAAATAAAAATCGCATCAAAATTTGCATAAATTATCATTATTAATTACATTAAAATAACTTTTTTGTGTTAAAAAAGAAGTTTCATATGAATAATGAGTTATCACATTCACAAAGTGGAGTTTGACACGTTTTCTGTAAAACGCATAAAATTAGCGCATTTTGCATAATTAATTAGGCTAACGACAAAAATTTGCATATTCAGAAAAAACTAATTATACCATCTTGTTCCTTACGTAGATATATACAAACATGCAAATTTTCGTGTTCATCGGACAATCGACGGCCGAGATCATAGGGGGGGGGGGGGGGGGGTGCTCAAAATAGCCCAGTACAGTAAGGGTTAACAAAGATGGATAGCCTCACGAAGGCAAAAATATCACTTTCTTCAAAATGTGACCTAGGCCATTATTTTAAGAAGGTGACGATATGCAGAATGCAGAAAAGAAACTGAAATATAATGTACCTGTGTACCGAATCCGGTCATCTGGGTGAATCGTTGGTTGATTCTCTGTGATTTCTTGCGCAGTGAATGCAAGTTGATCTTTCCAAGCTTATCAGACATCGCCTCTTGACCTCGGTGTCTGTACTTTAAGACTGACAAACAAAACAAAAAAAGATGTGGATACAAAACTGGTTAGCTCTAAAACTCCCCAAAAAGTTGCCATGGCAGAATGTAATAACTACATACAGATAACAACTAAATTATTCATACCCTTACCAAGTTGTTTTGTATTTGTGACATTCATGAAAAATCAAATTGTCCCAATTTTTATTTTTAGATAATGTGACATATGAAAGCTATATCTTGTCTCCTCATTAATTCATGACTTTATTCTTACAATAATAATCGATAGCCAAGATGATACCTGAATCTTTTCTCCTCTCTAATTCATGGTTTTATTTGTGTAATAATAGTCAATAGCCAAGATGTTACCTACACTATTTATCTTCTTCATTCATTTCATGATAATCAATAGCCGACATTTTACCTAAATCTTATCTTCTCCTTGATTGACAATGCAAATCTTACAAAAACACTCAATATTAGAATTGAGATGTTACCTAAATCTTTTCTCCTTTTGAATTCGTTGATGTCTGTCGCCACCTCTGTCATGGTAGAGAGAGCAAGCTTGAGAGTTGATCGGTCTTGATGCTCTTCCTCAGTGTACTGGTATTGAGAGAGAGGGAGAGGGTGAGAGAGAGAGGGTGAGAGAGAGAGGGGGGTGAGAGAGAGTGACAGAGAGAGAGGGAGAGAGAAAGAAAGGGAGAGGGAAAGAGAGAAACGGACAAAGAAAGAATATGAAAGAAAGAGAGCAAATAGACATATTAGAAACAGAGCATGATGGAGAGAGAAGAGAAAGAGGGAGAGAGATAGAGATAGAGGGGGAGGGAAATAGAGTGAGAGAGGGAAGAGAGGGAGAGATTAATTTCCTATTGGTAGAGAGTAGCACATACAGGACAATTCATTTTTTGCAAAAGGATAATTAGAAAGTTTTCTCATGGCAGAAAGGTGCCTGCAGAATCCCACAGGTGTGAGTTGAGAGAACCAAATCAGCATTAACTGTTTGTATATGTAAAGCTTGAACTTGTAATAGGTGTCCAACATTAGCCTCGTCAGTGGACTTGATCATAATAATGACCATTTTTCATAAGGCACTTTACCAGTTATCCTTTTCACAGTTTCAGTTCATTCAGATTTGGCATGGAAAACATTGCATCTACTAAGTGATGTGACGAGGCTAATGTCTGACACCTAATTTGCGCTTCATAAAAAATAATTGTAAAGTGAAACCCGTCTTTAAAGACCACCAAAGGGAGGCAAGAAAAGTGATCTTTATAGGCATGTGGTCTTTATGTGCAGGTTCCTTTAGTACATGTTTCAATGAGAAAACATATTCAAGGGAAAATAAAACATGGGGTCTTTCTATATAAATGTAGGTGTTCACTAAAGCAGGTTTGACTGTTTATATGTATGAGATCATGACATCTTTACAGAGCTAAGCATCACAGGTCGGGGTGGCTAGATCCGGTTCATGACATATCTGTAAAGCGCTTAGACACATCATTGTATCTATGTATTGGGCGCTATATAAAAGCAGAATATTATTATATTGTTATTATTAAGAACCACCAAATAAATCATTACCTTGTACAGCTCTGCGATGAGGAGATGATATTTGAGTATCCTCTGGACAGGCTTGATGAGAAATGAAGCTAGATCCCAACAGTTAGTACTTTGCCTGAAAATAAGAAAGAAGAGAGGATTCAGATACTGTCAAGTGTCATCTGCTTCCAAAATCAAGATGAGTTCAGCATGTTTATTCTCTGTGGTCACTAGTTCGCTTCCAGTGGACTTGATGACAATAAGGACTGTTTCCCATAAGGCTCTTAACCAGATATTCTTTCCGCGTAGTGTCAGTAGAGTCAGGTTTGGCATTGACCACATAGCATCTACTAGGTGATGTGAAGAGGCTAATGTTGAATCCATCCCACTTTGGCTGAGAGAGTTCCCAAATAACCGGCCTTTGAATTGAATTGAATTTATTTATTCACCATCATTGAAAACATTGAAACAAAAGATAAATGTACAATGACAATGTCAATATAACATAAATGCATGACATGAATTATAAAAAAATACATGTTCTACAGCGATATACATGTACATTATGACAAAGATAAAGTAAACTTTGCTTCAAGAGTAAAACAATAAATGACTATTTACAATGAGTTTGTGATCGATGGTAAAATAGAGTCAAAAATAGCACATGTGCTAGTCGAGTCTGACTCTCGTTATCTAAAGCCTAAAATAAAGTTAATTTAAAAATATATGATGGGTTTCCAAATCTTATAAATAATTTTGTGTATAATATTAAAATGAGACTGGTTACTATATACAACTATATAGTTACGAGGTTATGATTCGTGGTTTTCACTTAAGAGTAATTTTGTAAGTTTTTTTCGAAAAGAGGTTCTTGATCTCTCAATTCTTAGATCAGTAGGAAGCATATTCCAAAAATTACTTCCAACAAACGAAACAGAAAACTTTCCTTGGTCTGTTTTGAATAAAGGAAGACGTAATTGTCGACCCGTTTTTTGTCTTGTGGAATATTCATGTTGTATCATACTGCAATAATGTTTTAAGGAATGAGGTAATCGTTCATTTATCAAATCAAACACAAAAGTACATATAGATAATTTATGCAATTTAAAAACATTCAACAATTTGAGGTCATGAAACAGTGCATTAGTATGAGAACGATGTGGCTTGAAAGTTATAGCACGTACAGCCATCTTTTGAGTATAAAATATACAATTCAAGTGTGATTTATAAGTACTACCCCAAACCTCGATGCCATATGTAATATGTGGCTGTATAAGAGCTTTATACAACAGTATCAATATATGTTTAAACCTACCTCACTAATTCCAGTCCTTGGTTGATATACTCCTGCACTTCTGGATTTTCTTCATACTGGAAAAGAAACATAAAACAAAATATGATCACACCATGTCCAAATCCTTTTGAAAAGAATCATTATTTGTTAGATGTGCTTTTGCAGAGACACATGAACTTGTTTGTGTTTCACAACCGGCCGTTCACCTCTCATCAACTACTTATTCTCATATTTAAAGGAAACCAAAACCTTCATACTAACTTACTTTTATTGTAAAGTTTAAGATATTTGAAAAATATCGGTGAAAATTTGAACAAAATCGAGCAAGGAATAAGGAAGTAAGAGCTTTTTGAAATGACTAGTCACTAGAGGCAGTATTTAATTTGATGACATCATCTGTGAACAACTCTCCATGCCTTTTGTACATCAAATTTCATGTTTTTCCTTCTTTCTTGTGATTGAGATAATGTACTCCCCTGAAAGCAAGATATAGAATGCAAAATGATATTCTACTTCACATGTTATGAAGTCGGATCAAGAACACAAATAAATACGAAGAAAACAAAATAATTGTGAAATTGTATGTACAAAAGGCATGGAGGTATGTTTATCTACTAAATATGAGATCTTTACATTATTCATTATTTTCATCGTCATTATTATTATTATTATTATTATTTTTATTATTATTATTATTATATTATTGTTATGTTACTATGTATTATAACCCATATCAGACATCTGAGCAGTGGTTTTACAAAATCATATTACACTTGTTGTAATCCTAAGAGAGATAATCAGTATATATGGGACCATATTGCCCTCTCATGAACAGCCTATGGACTGTACGTGTTAAAAAAGCAGGAAATAAAGTCTCATATTCACCGCGCCATATTTTGTCATTTCCATTGCGCATCTATTATGCTATTAGCACTGGAAATTGTTATCGTTTTTACAAAAATTTGATAATAAATACATTAACAAGTTTTAATATGATGATGATACCTTTTCGAGGAGAGCAGAAGCATCGTCATGGTTCCTGCAGTACTGTGCGTATGCTTCATGAAGATTACGGGAATGGTCCATGAAGATTTTACCTGCAGAGACACATACAAAACAATACAGTCAAGTTTACTTTAAAAAGTGTTATTTCAACCTGTCCACTTCATTGATTTATCACATAAACCTCTTTGGGCAGCTCATGATGACTGCCTAGAAATACGATATGCCTGCCAATCACAGCCTCAAAAAATGATTGGCTTATGTCTGCATGGGAGTTGTCTTAAATTCAGGGTTAAATACTTAGCCAAAAGCTTTGACTCAATACCTAAATTGGCTTAGTAATTATCTTAGTCAAGAATTAAGTAAAATACTCATATTTCTTACATAAGTATTGAACTGAAAGCAGACCCTGAAATCTGGCACCGTAAACTTGACCCAAACTGTAACCCTTAATCTGAAGCTAGCCCTAATAAAAAAGATCCTAAATCTAGAGCTAACCCTAAAGCTAACCTCAACTTTAATTCAAAGCTAGCCCTGACCCAATCTCTAATCCAGACCTTGACCAGGCCAGAACCGGGACTGCAATGTCAGCTTACCAACGAGTTGATCTTCTATAGGCTTTTCTGCTGCATCAATGTCCTGCAGGAAGCTCTCTGCGACCTTGTTTGACCTGAACCCTAACCCTTACCCTAACCAGGCCAGAACCCTGACTCCAATGTTAGCTCACCAAAGAGTTGATCTTCTATAGGCTTTTCTGCTGCAGCGTCTATGTCATGCAGGAAACTCTCTGCGACCTCTATGACTTGCTCCATGTTACCGAAAAGAACATCCAGCTCTAACCCTTTGGCCTGATTAAAAAGAAAACAAATTTAATTATTCCTCCTTTCATCATATTTGTGTATTTCATTCTGCAGTTGCTAGAGTTTATGAAGAACATATAATACGGCCAATGTATTACAGTTTCAAATGTGCTCATTTGTAAGGAAAACAGTGACTTTTTAACTTGTCAATGTGTTGCCAACTAATTCTATTAAACAACATTGACAATTAAATTACTCCAATTTGATGACAATATCTACACAAGTATTGAAAATTTAAACATGCAACTTCAAACAGAGATTGTTAGAGTAAATATCCACACTGTAAGAATTAAAAGGGAGAAAAAGTGAGTAGTAGCTAGTATACAAATAAATCACACATGTACTAGTTAAACTACTAGACTATTATGGACACAAGATATTGAGAAAAATGTGGCTCTCCTATAGTTTTCTATAAATTAAAAAACACATATGTGTAGATAGTAAAGAAATATAGATGTAGATAGCATAGAAATATTCCAATGATCAGTATCACCCCCTCCCCCACTTCCTTAATTTACATGGATTACAATGTGATATTATAATTATTCTGGGGATCAACCGTGACAAGCACCTTTGCTATGATTCCCCCTCCGCATACTGGTTCACCGTGCTTAATCATTAGTTCCCCCTTTTGTCATTTACTTTTTTCGTAAGTTGGTCTCTTTATGTTTGTATTCCTTTGTATTTCATAATGTATATCATTTTGTATTTTGATATTTTTACGGTAAATAAATAAATGAACTGAAAATAGTATCAGATTGACCTGACATATCACAAGAAATATGATACACTCTTATAATTTTGCAGGAAGAAAGAAAAGAGTATGCAATTTGTGTAGATACTGACAGACTTGACACAAAGTGAGAAAAGTGATACACTTCAACAGCTAACTACAACTTTACAAAATATTCTGCAAGTGGTTCACTCCAGCTCAGAAAAAAGTAACTGAAAAGAAAATGTTAATAAAAAATAATCTATTACAAAATGCAATCCGAGGTTAGTTGATGCATATCATATACTTGCACAAGGGCATTAGTGCAAGTATCGTACATATCTAGGTTAGTAAATTCAAAGTTAGTTGATGTAAAATTGCATATCAAATACATTCAATTGAACACCACATGCATTTGATGTACAATTGAATGCATTTGATATGTACTTTGTACATTCAAAGTTAGCTGATGTAGCATTGCACATCAAATGCATTCAACTGCAAATCAAATGCATTCAATTGTATATCACATGCATTCAATTGTACAAGTAGCAATCCATACAAATAGGTATCAGAAAGTGAGTGTATTCAACATATTAAGTCACATTCAAGTAAATTCATAGTTAGTTCAGAAATGTTTATGTATATCATATCAATTGGTGAGTTATCCATTATAGGTCAATGTGAATTTTCAAAATCTTCTCCTTATTTAGCAGATGTTATAAAAAAAGTAACCCTATTAGTTTCTCTGATTGTCCATGCCTTTTATTCAAAGCAGTTAGTTATCAAGATTGGTTTTCCCATACAAATTAAACACTTGGCTTCTTCATCTAAATCAAGATGAAACAAGACTCCCTTGAATAATTTGAAAAATATTAAAATACAATGTAACATACAAATATACTGAAAAAGCTCCGTTTAAGAATCAAACCGCTTTACAAATAGTCAAGGTTTGCTAAACGGGTAGGATCCAGATTTGAAGTTTAAGATTTATGTATAAGGTTCTTGTATAGGACTTATAAGATTTGTTGTTTAAGGTGATTTGTATTTCGTTTAAATGTTGTTGTATAAGATTGTCCGTGTAAGGTTTACACGTTGTAATTGTGTTGTATATTAAAGGTTGTTGAAAAATGTTTGTAATGTGTTTAAAGGTAATACAAAGTTTTGGGAAATTTTGAAAATTGGGTGGATAGTTAATCTTTACAATTTTGATATATTTGGATGCCCCTGTGGATGTATTATAAGCACTAACAAAATTAGCTCCTAAAACACTTCTGTTTTCGAGACAAATTAAATATAAAAATTTACCGGTGCTCCCGGTAAATTTTGATAAATTTCAAATAGCGCCTATGGCCGTACAATGGTAGCTGCGACCATGAAAATCTCAGAATATGTAGTTGTGATATATAATTTCCAAATGGGAATAGCTAATCGGTCGATTTTAGTCAAAAAACATTGTTTTATAGCTTAATTAATATCTTGACCTTGAGAGGGAGCTATACGACATAAGAAGTTTATTATTTACAATTTCATAATTTTAGACTCGATTTCAACCGCGACAACGATCAGTGAATATTGTAGGAACGCATACGCTTCCAATATGTTAATTTGAACCAAATTCATGACCCCATACCAAAACTTTGTAATACCTTTAAGGTTTATATGGTTTAAAGGGTTTGTAATGTGTATGGAATTTTGTATAATGTTGTATAAGGTAGAAAAATGTATAAGGTTGTATTAGGTTTATATGGTTTAAAGGGTTTATGAGCTATTAGGCATAACAAATGCTGTATGAGGTTTATAAGGTAAAACAAATGCATAAGGTTGTTTGAGGTTTATATGGTTTAAAGGGTTTATAAGCTATAAGGCATAACAAATGTTGTATAAGGTTATATAAGGTTTAGTGTTAGGAAAAAGAAGGACGGGAAGGAGAATCTGAAGTGCAGTGCTCATCCAGTGTTAGTGTTAATTGCAAATCCTATTACGTATTAAAAGGTAACCAATTGGCTTCTACGTGTGATCATGCATCCTCCCTAGAGCTACAAGTACATGTACATTAATGGAAAATGTACTGCATGACAATTAAAAATATTTTTCATCTCCTCAGAGCTAGAAGGGCATTATCTGTGAGTTAAAGGCATTTGAGTCAATGCCCTTCTGGCGCCAAACAGATGCTCTGTGCTTTCATTTGATTCACTTAAACACAGGAAAGTACATGCATGTATGTTGCACACACAGTATACAGTTTATATTCCTTGGGCTATCACTTTGAGATTCACAAGAGAATGGGTAAATACATTTCTGACACTCGAGCCAAAGTGACGCCAAACTGACCCTAAACTGTCCCCAAACTAACCCCAAACTGACCCCAAACTGACCCCAAACTGACCCTAAACTGATCCCAAACTGACCCCAAACTGATCCCAAACTGTCCCCAAACTGACCCCAAACTGACCCTAAACTGATCGCAAACTGTCCCTAAACTGACCCCAAACTGACCCTAAACTGACCCTAAACTGATCCCAAACTGACCCCAAACTGACCCCAAACTGACCCTAAACTGATCCCAAACTGTCCCTAAACTGACCCCAAACTGACCCCAAACTGACCCTAAACTGATCCCAAACTGTCCCCAAACTGACCCCAAACTGACCCTAAACTGATCAAAAACTGTCCCTAAACTGTCCCCAAACTGTCCCCAAACTGTCCCCAAACTGATGCCAAACCGACACCAAAGTGATGCCGAAGTGACCTCAAACTGACGCAACACTGACACCAAACCAAATCCAAACCTACAGATATTTGACCAATACAAATGTTTTCTTTGGTCTGTAGTTGTTCTGGTGTCGGTCTCATAAGTGTAACTGAAGAACATTATAAGAAGCCAATTGGTTAGTAATGATTTGAAATCCAAAGTGCTTGTTATGATTGGTTAGTTTAATCTGCATCTTTCAAATCAAGTTGCATAATTCTGACCGCTTTCTTGTTCTCTGCTGCTCGTTCCAATTCTTCCATTTCTTCATCTGCCTTCACAATCAATATCTCATTGATTATGATCTGGTATAAAGGGAGACAAGCAAATAAATGCACAAGGTTGGGAACAGTGGTTAGGGGCACTAAACAAAACGTATGATGATAACCAGAAGGCCATGAAAATTTGTTCCAAACATTGGCCAAATTTTGACCAGATTCTTGACAGTATTGCTGTACCAGAACCTTTTGGGAACGTGAAACCACTGCATAGCCACAATTCAGTTTTGTGTCATTTAACATTTAAATGATTTCATTGCATTGAGGCTCCTCTAAAGTGTTGGGAGCCACAAATGCACCAAAATATTTTATGGCAGAATTTCACTTAAATTCTATCATAATGTAAAGAGGATGTCATTTCAGACACACTTCTGTAAAGATTTTGCCCCCAAAATGGGTTTGAAGACAAATATTGATGAAAGAATAAACAATTTGGGTTTGCTGTTGTAGGCAGAAAACATAATATCACAGTTTGATATTGTTAAAGTGAAATTTTAGCCACCAAATTTGGGGGCTCCCAACACTTTAGAGGGGCTTCAAGATCTGAAGCACTTGCACAATTTGTTCAAGTTTCACAAACTCAAGAGTTTTGAGTTTTATAATGGACTAGGTCTGCACATGGTGTACATATCTGTATTTTAAAACAAGACATCTAGGAAAACATGCTTTCTATCAATTTGTACATGTTTGTATAGATATATATAAACAAGTTTATACAAGAGCCAAACAAAATCAAATAACATGCAAATGACTATACATATTAACACCAATATATTACAAACTGCATGAATTTTTGCATTCTCATGTATATATTGCTGGATTGCTTCTTCCCTGTGTATACATATTAAAGATTGCAGCAAAATATCATGCATAATACACACAACTCTAGCATACAAATATCAATAACAATTACTGTGTACAACTGTTTTTATAAACAATGAAGGATTACATTTTTGTTTTCATGCAAATTTTGTTCAATTAGAAAAACAGCTAGAAAACATAACAGCACTAAAAAGCATGCCACTTTGAAAGTTACAATTGAAATCTTGTTTCCCCCCTGAAGAGCCTTTTCGCTCTTCTTTCATCAATAGTCTTAACTACTTCCTCTCTCTCAAGTCGTCTCGCTGACCGTCCGGTCATCTGCTTAAATGCATATGTCTGTCCATTTCTCAATCACTCTGTCTAACTTTCTGTCCGTCTGTCTCAGTATGTCTGTTGGTCTCTCTCTCTCTCTGTCTCTCTTTTTATATCATAATTGATTCTTCTGCTAGACTGTGATAAAACCCTTCTTGATACAGCTTGGTATCTCATACATCATCATTTTCAGTCTTCAGTAGCTCTTTGAAGGCTCTCCATCTCTCTCTCTGTCTAGTCATCTCTATGTATGTCTGTCTGTCTCTCTCTCTCTCTCTCTGTCTGTCTACCTGTATCTCTCTGTCCTATTAGTATCAGTAGTTTGTAAACTACTCTCCATCTCTCTCTATCTCTCTGTCTGTCTACCTTTCTTTCTCTGTCCTATTAGTTTCATACCTGATTCTCCTGTAAGACTGTCATGAACCCTTCTTGACAGTTTGATATCTCGTACATAATCATCCTCGGTCTTCAGTAGTTCTGTGACGACCTTTGCTCTCTCTCTCTTATCATCTCTCTGTCAGTCTGTCTGTCTGTCTGTCTGTCTCTCTCTCTCTCTCTATCTCTCTGTCTGTGTACCTTTCTTTCTCTGTCCTATTAGTTTCATACCTGAATCTCCTGTAAGACTGTCATGAACCCTTCTTGACATAGTTTGATATCTCGTACATAATCATCTTCAGTCTTCAGTAGTTCTGTGACGACCTTTTCTCTCTCTCTCTTATCATCTCTCTGTCAGTCTGTCTGTCTGTCTGTCTGTCTCTCTCTCTCTATCTCTCTGTCTGTGTACCTTTCTTTCTCTGTCCTATACGTATCATACCTGATTCTCTTGCAAGACTGTCATGAACCCTTCCTGGCACAGCTTGATATCTCGCACATAATCATCCTCAGTCTTCAGTAGTTCTGTGACGACTTTTTCTCTGAAGTCTGCAGGGGTCATCTTTGGTGCAGGCGTAGGTTCAGGCATCAGCACTGTGAGTTGATCTAGTGAAACAAAGTTAGTAATAATAATTATAGGCATTTCTATAGCGCCGTCTATCTAGAAATTTGATTCCGAGGCGCATTAATTATTACCCCTGCTTTAGCCCAGCTGCTATTACAGCGCTCCAGCATTTCAAGGAATTAAGTCCTGCCAGGTACCCATTTACCTCACTTGGGTCATGAAGATTGATGCCTTGCCAAAGGACATTAGTGCTGTATCGGGAATCAAAAATATTGTCAGATCCTGTACACTTGCAATTCACATGAAAGAGATGGGCAGTAGTTCTGCCAAAGGGTCTCCAAAATGAGGTGGAGTTAAGTTCTTGCATGTGATATAATAATAACAGTGACATTTGTGACATTTGTAAATTTTGAAGTGCCTAATACTATGTTTCGAAGCGCTTTACATGTAATTATAATTACCCCGGTCATTGGATTCAGAGACACCTCAGGTTGTTTACCTATGGACTACTACCGGTATATCATCTTGTTCCCTTAGGTTACAACACAAGAACCATCTAGTTCTCGTATACAATGGTTTCAAAGATAAAGTTAAGTTCTGGTCATGCGATTGGATTGTGAAAGAAACGTTGTGGAATCCATCAGAAAAGGTTGAGTTACATGCCATATTTAGAATATTAAGGCATTTGAAAGGCCATGCTTTTCAGGGAACATTTTGTATCTGATGTTCTTCCACACTTGCATATTAACAATGACAACACTCACCAATAATTTGTCATCTCTTCCCAGAAGTCAACCTTCTCTTTAAGTCCTGTCATAAGAACAATCAAATCCACTTACCCAGAGCTGCCAACCTTTGGAAGTACAAATTAGTACTCAGCACCTCCAAAATTAGTATTTTACCATCAAAATTAGTATTTTTCAACCGGCCTTCTTTTCACCTATTAAAAACCTATTGATGTCGTAACGCAGCGCAAATGCATACCGTAAAGACCATATTTTACTGATACACACCAAATAACACAACAAAAATTAACCCTGAAGAAAGAAAGAGGATAAATACTGATGCAAACTGTGGAAAAAATCAGACATACCAACACCAGAGATGCCAACTTTTGGAAATCAGAAATAGGGAGGATTTGAAAACGACACCAAATAATGTGCGCGCAGCGCACATCTCGAGAGCGGAGCGCCCGACTATGTGGCCGGGGTCCAGGGGCCGCCTTAGGGCCCTGGAAGCTCTGGGGTTCTAGATGCTCTCAGGTGCAATATGAGCCTTATTTTGGAGCATTTTACAGGTAAAGAGAAACGCCACTTCTACCACGATCGTGTGGCTCAGCTGAAATCGGACAATCCTACCTCGTGGCACAAGCATATTAAGCTCATGACTTCTAGATCGCAATGCTGTCCAACCATTGACGTTCCTGGTTGTGATCAGTCGGACCCATCGAAGATTGCAGATACCATCAACAAGCGATTTGTAGATGTTGCTAGCAACATCCGGCCCCTCCAACTATGCGACTTGCCATCATACCTGCCGTCTCAGAGACCCCCTACTGTGCAGCCATGGGAAGTTTATCGAGAACTCCAACGGCTAAAACCCGGAAAGTCCGCTGGTCCCGATGGAGTACCTACCAGATTGATCAGGACGTTTGCGTATGAAATAGCCTATCCACTTACCACCATCTTGAATAGCTCGTTCGCGGAAGGGGAAGTTCCCAACAGATGGAAAAAAGCTATTGTTGTGCCAATCCCGAAGGAAAAGCCTGCTAGAATCGATAAACTGAGACCGATTGCACTTACAGACCACTTTGTGAAGGTAGCAGAACTTTTCATAACAAAGTGGTTGATGTCTGATATCTCATCCAAACTAGATGCCAAACAGTTTGGAAGTAGACCAGGTAGATCAACAACTCACTGTCTTGTAGATATTGTAAATTTTCTAACGAAGCAGGCCGACAAATTAGGTACCACATCCACTCTAGTCACAACTGACTTTTCTAAGGCTTTTGATAAAGTTGATCATACAGTAGTTATCTCTAAGCTTATCCATCTTGTGTCTTGTCCCTCACTTGTACCTTGGATTTCTAACTTTCTGACTGGTCGCACCCAGTGTGTTCGCTACCAAGGTGTCATGTCTACCTGGGCTCCAGTGAACGCCGGCGTCCCACAGGGGACACGCTTAGGCCCGATCTTGTTCCTAGTCCTAATCAACGACGCATTGGCATCCTCAAATTTGGAGCATTGGAAATACGTTGATGACATGACAATAGCGGAAGCGAGACCACGGGGTGCGGCTGCAGAAATCCACAATACCCTATCTGAACTCAACACATGGTGCAAAATCAACGCCATGCAGCTTAATGCCAGTAAATGTCATGTAATGAGAGTAAACTTCGGAAAAACCCAACTCCCTCCAATTAATGTTAGTCTTGGGGACCAGACCCTTGATGAGGTGCAAACAATCAAAGCCCTGGGGGTACTACTACAAACAGATCTGAAATGGAACAGCCATGTCGATAACATGGTGCGTAACGCAAATAGGCGCATGTATATGCTAAGAACCCTGAAACCATTCCAATTACCATGGAAAGACTTACTATGTGTATACACAGGCTATGTCAGGCCCCTTGTTGAATATGCTGCTCCTGTGTGGCATCCTGGCTTAACAAACCAACAAAATGCCCAGATTGAAAGGATCCAGAAACGTGCACTCAAAATTGTACTGGGATCATTGTACGTGACCTACGAAAATGCACTACAAATTACCAATCTCCAAACCCTAGACAATAGAAGGCGAGAACTTTGCAAAAGATTTGCTAAATCACTAATAAATTCACCTCAGTTCAGGGACTGGTTGCCACGCCCACGCCAGAATAGATATTCTCAATCTCTGAGGAGGGTTGCTCCTTATCCTGCAATCAGATGCAGAACTGATAGATACAAAAGAAGCCCAATTCCGTTCTTGGTCGACCTATTGAATGATATGTAACTATAATCATCAGACATAGCTACACTTTTCGCTTTTCACCCCTTATTATATTTGAATTTATTCCAGTTTGTTACATGATATTAACTTTAATGAATTATATCCAGTTAATAATTGACAAATCATTGCTGTATCAATCGTAACTGCTAAACTTATTTTCCTCTTCCATTCTCTCCCCCGTTTCAAGCACTCTTTCTCCCCTCTCTCTCTCTGTCTGTCTCTCTCTCCCCTCTCTCTCTGTCTCTCTCATATTCTCTCTCTTTCTTCTCTCCTTTTCATTTCCCCCTTCTCTCCTATTGTATCCGTCACCCTGTATGTTTCTCTATTGTAACGATTTGGAATAGCTGGCCCCGTTCACAAACCGATCAGCACAGGATACGCTTTGAACCTATGAATATTAAAGTATATCTGTTTTTGCCTTTGTAAATCTTATCTTATTCTCTGTCAAATGTAAATTTCCAATGTATCACTGTATTTTACTGAGCTTTTTAATCTGTTAAAATCACGCAATTATTCACTTTTAAAATCTATTGCAACTATTGTTACAAACAAACACGACCCGTTTAAAATCAATGAATATCGGAGTGGAAATATTATTGCATGTTCACATTTATATATATCTTTATATTTTATATTTTTACTATGAACTTGAACGAATTTTGAATTTATATCCTGTAATGTCTGATTTCACATGTATTTATTGTAATGTAATTTTTTTATCAATTTGTAAAAAGTCACACAATTCAGCCTTCGGGCTGCGAGATGATTTTCAATAAAACAAACAAACCATTTATATATGTGTATTTAGTTAAATAATTCCCATTAAAAAAATTAATAACATAGATCTAGTACAAAATGCATAGATCTAGGTCTATGCATGATGAATACCTCTTTCACTTTCAGACTTCAAAAAAATAGATCTACAGCAGGTCTACTGGATACTGTATTCGGTCTTATAGTACTTCTGAGACCATTTCTTGGTCTTCTTTTGCTGATTTCGCTATTTCGTGTCAATATCCACGCATTGTTTGAAACCTTAGAATCGTCCTTCGATGTTCCACCTCGCGACTCGACTATCTTCAACTCCAGCGTCCGCTCACACATCGCGCGGCCGGGACCGGCGGCCTAGTCTGCAGTGAAATCCCAGTAGGCATATCGCATGCAGCTGCAAAATGCAAGATGAATTTCTCTTTCAGACTTCCGAATACACAGGTACTGGATACTGGATTCGGTCTTATAGTACTTCTGTAAACATTTCTTGGTCTTCTTTTGCTGATTTCCCGCCATTCTGTGTCAATATCCACGCATTGGTTACGCCGAAATGGTCGTTCGATGTTCCACTGCGCGACTCGACTATCTTTAACTCCGGCGGCCGCTCACACATAGCGGCGCCGGGACCGCCGGGCTGGTCCGCAGTGAAGTCCCGTTAGTCATATCGCATGCAGCTGCAAGGTATGCGCACTGCTGAGCCAATCTTTCGCTGCTCCTTATTTTGTTTGCTTTTACATAGAATTCGGTAGCAGCGAACATAGTTGAATTACTACATGCTAAAGTTAGCAGACGATATTTCTCATGAATTCGGACTTTTGGAAGGCATTTTCGTATTTTCGTATTCCCTTCGGATTTTCGTAACAAATACGAATTTTTCGTAACGGTTGGCAGCTCTGCTTACCTTGTAAAGTTTCGATTTGTCTTTCTTTGTCCAAGATGTCCAGTTCTCCGTCAGCGATCTGGAGCTGTAGCTCTGCTTTGTCCGTCTCCACGGTAACAAACGCACACTCTCTCACTAGGTTGGAATTATGCAGTCTCTGCGCCTGTTATCATCATAGAACAAGAACGACATTGCAGATTATTAATTGCATGAAGGGATTTGCGCCGACCAGAGATATCAGGGTGTTATACAGATATTGATTGGTAGGGTGTGAATATAACATTCTTTGGACAGCCAAGGGAAGTTATATTTTCCGGGTCAAATGCCCACGGCTATTAAAGGCAGTGCAAACAATGAGTGCGGGTACTAGGTGTAGGGTTGTTTAAAGATACTCAATTGACCGGGTGGGCAATATAACATCGGAAATTAATGTGTGCCCCGTTGCACAAAACTTACCATTGATGGTAAAATTAATTAATGGCGAACTTTTATGCAACAGGCCCTGGAGTGAAATATGCTAATGACAATCCTCGCAATCGATATCAGATGATGAGCTGTGGACCAATCACATCTGTGTATCTGTAAGAGCTACTTAATATAAGATCACATTCACTTTGATCAACAAAATCCCGCTGGTTCCAAGATTTTTTCCGACTTGTTTTTCAATTGCAGATCGATCAATCAATCTTATTCACTGGGTGTAAGCCACAAATATGTTTAAACTATTGAAATTTCTCCCAGGAAGCATTACATTTATAAAAGAATGCTGTTTGTACATGGAAATCTATTCAAGGGTGCTGTAAAAAAAATTAGAGAAAAAAAATAAAAGATCTTACCTCAATCTCTTCTTTGAGTTGTGCTATCCCGCTCTCCAAATCGGCAATAGCCTCCGCAGCATGAGCCTCACCATTCACTGTGTTACAGAAAGAACAAGCAAGGAACTTTTTAAATGTAAATCAGCAGATTGTCTATGGTGTATGCACATATCATATATCATCCACATTCTTCGGGACATTTACTTGATGAACAACTTCGCATGCTACATGTAAGTCACTTTATCTTTAAATAGCAATGCCAATGTCGTCCTGAGAAACTATAATCTATGTTTGCTTTATACCTCTCTCATACACTTTGCTGGAGAATCTTGTAGAGTAATGGGCAAGAATAAAATAAATCTCTCATAATGCCGAAAAATGATTTCTTGGGTGAGGTTTCATTTAAATGTGATGGAACAACATAATCTCCAGCAACAATAGACCAGTTCTCAAATACCACATGTATGGTTCAAGTGGTATTCATTAAGGACCTCCATCATTTTGGCAATGATTATTCTTAAATGCACAAAGTGGGACCTCTCAATGTGTAAAAGTTCGCTGGATATTTGGGGATAATAATAATAATGATAATAGGCATTTATACAGCGCCATCTATCTAGACAATTCTTTTCTGAGGGGCACATCTCGGGAATGGCTTATGGGGCTGGGTCTTGATCTCACCTGCGCCTGGCCCTGACGGGTCATCTTCATCTTTCCTCATGTCTGGACCTAGTCTAGGAGCCACAGGCCTACCGGGAGGTACCTTCTTCTTAGCTGTCAGGGAGAAAGAGAGGAGAGATGGAGTGAGGGAGAGGGGAAGAGAGAGGGATGGGGGGGGGGGGGGGTGAGGGAGTGAGGGAGGAAGGAGAGAGAGCGAGATGAAGAGAGAGAGTGAGAGAGAGGGAGGTAGGAAGAAAGAGAGGGAAGGAGGGAGAGGATGGAAAGAGAAAAAAGAGGGAGGGAAGATAGTGAAAAGAGGGGGAAGAACAAAAGAAAGAGAGGGAGATAGAAAGGAGAGAAAAAAGGAATATGTATGATTCTTTTCCAATGAAAGATAAAGAGGTATTCAGTGACTGAGAAATAACATACACTAAATATACAAAGCTGAAACTGAAGAAAAACGGGTCCATTCTGTTGAAGGCAAATACTCTCAAATCATACTTGATACCATGTACAAAGTACATTTGATATGGAAAATACAATGTACTGAACCAGCAAATCTTACCTTAACTCGATATACAGCTTGAATAATGATAATAGAGTAAGAGCAACCTGTGCAAGCAATGCTCTAAGTAATCCACAAATTCGTAGTCAGTTGAGGTTTTACTTTGTAAAGAGTCCTTTCTGATTCATCCCTATCTATCAGTTAGTTATATGCACCTCACACATACAATACACACAGTAGCATTAGGCACTTACATGCCCGACTGACTGGCAAGACTTTGTATACGTGCAGTGAAGTAGATTATTTTCAAACCAGTACTGTACCTCACTGCACAGTGCATTGACCCCATCCCATTCAAAAGATAGGGCTTCTCTAAGGGTGTGATAAGAGTGTGTGCGTTTGGTGGAATCAACATTGTTTAAACAATTCATATGCATAAAGTGATCAAACAAGTCATCAAGCATTATCTATATGAAATTGAACATTGAACATAGACGGCACAAAGTACATGTCATTTTTTTGTATACAGGTGTTTCTGTTGTTGTCATTGTTTTTTGTTTTTGTATACTCTTTGGATTAGATTGTTTTTTTGTGTGGGTGTTTTTTTTAAATAATATTTATTATCATCTGTCAATTCAAGAAATTAATCCCTGCCTGGTACCCATTTACCACACATGGGTGGCGTGTGGAAAGTCCAGATAAATGTCTCGCAGAAGGACATTAGTGCTGTGAAAGGGATTCGAACCCTGTACCTCAAGGTAATTCAGAGTCCAGAGACTTATCTACTACACCTCTACTCATTTTAAGGGACTTGGTAACATCTTTCAGATGAGAGAAAATGGTGCTAAGGTAGTATGCTAGATGTACAATTAAAGATAATCTGAAAGTTAGAGTGAAAACGGACCATTATTAAAGATAAAAATTGGGAAAAACTGATCTGATCATCAATTTCTTAATTCTCCCAATTGTATTATTACAATTATTAGAATGTAATTACATCTTCTTAGGTAAATGTAAATCATCACAAAGCAATGAATTGGCTCTACATATACCATTCCAGATATTTAAGTGCTGAAAGATTTTAAAAGCCTGTAAAACCTGTTTAATGTCTTATTTTCAAGAAAAAACGGTTGGGAAAATTCAAGAATGGTTGGGAGAATATACTGTTAATCACTGTTAGAGGGTGTTGCACAGTGACACCTTCCAAGAAAACCATGAATATCTTTGTGGTTTGAGAATTTTCTTAGGACTTTAAAGCATGGCTTTCATTTATCAATCCTGGCAGATTTACTCAATCAGAAAGAAGAGCAAGCATCTTCATTGATTAACACGTACCTGGCACGACTGGTCTTGCCGGAGCCGGTCGACTGGGTTTGTTGGACTGTGGGGGCGCTGTTTCCTCTACTCCACCTATTCCCAGGAGATCACCCACCGCAGCCTGTGAAGGCTGCCCTCTAGTGGTGGATGAATGCTGCTGAAGAACTGAGCAAGGGGAAAGAATTGATCAATTGGAAAGAGTTAAACCTCTGGAGAATTCCTGGGATCTTAGGAATATATAATTATCTCTTTATTATCTCTTAATTATGATCTTTGTGAAACTGAGATGAAAGAGGAGCATAAATTTTACAAGGATATTATGACCAACAGCAACCTGTGTAGGTTGCCCTTTAGTGCTTAATGAATGCTGCTGAAGAAATGCTGAAGAACTGCGCAAGGGGAGAAAGATTTGATCAAATGGAAAGAGAAACCTCTGGACAACCAGGGGGGTGTTTCACAAAGACTAAGATTGACTTTAAGTTGGAGTTAACTATGGCAGGCCATTCATGCCACCGGTTGCTCTCACCATTGGCCTCTCAATTATGATCTTTAGATAATATTTTTTACTTCAATAATGAATAATCATTGATTATAAATTCTGTAGATCTGTGATCATGATTTGTACATCCCTTGAGAGACCGATGCCAGTAAATGGTGAGAGAAAATTGTGACATTAATGGCCTGTCATAGTTAAATCCAACTTGAAGTCGATCTTAGTCTTTGTGAAACACCCCCTAGGATCTAAGGCATCTATATAGATGATCTTTGTGAAACTGAGATGAAGAAGCATACATGTACATGTAAGTTTTACAAAGATATGACCAACAGTAGAAAGTGTAGGGTGTTCTTTAGTGGTTGATGAATGTTGCTAAAGAACTGCACAAGGGGAGAAAGAATTGATCGATTGTAAAGAGTTAAATCTCTGGAGAATTCCTGGGACCGTAGGCATAATTAACTCATAATTATGATCTTTGTGAAACTGAGAAGAAGGAGCATACATTTTACAAGTATATTGTGACCCACTGTAGAAAGTATAGGGTGTGCTTTTGAGCTTGACAAATGCTACTCAAGAACTGCACAATAGGAAGGAAAATTGATCAAATCAAGTATGGGATGATTCGCATCACAGGTAGAAAAGAGATTGTTAACTCCTCAACAACAACAAAAGACCAAGGCAACGTAATATAACTTATATTAATTTTACCAGCATTGCAAATCGGAGAGAAAAACTAATCAATTTGATCCTTTTAAAAATTCTCTATCCTGAAGTAGGTTGAAAGTGTGGCTATTGGGTTATGACAGAGAATCTCAAACCTACCCTGACTGATGACTCCAAGATCTTGATCCAGGAGAGATGCACCCCTCGTGACAGGAGGTGGAGGAGCAGGAGCTTGCTGACCGGGAACATCCGTCTCCTCTGTCTCCCACTTGGAAGTGTCAAATATCTGCTGTATGCTGGCCTCAAAGTTAGCCAGCTCAGGGTTGACTGCACGCTGGTTGTCGGTCAAGAGATCCAAGTCAGGCTTTGGCGGGAGGACCGGTTTCTGTGATGGCGGTGGAGGAGCAGGCAACACAGCCTCTATGTTATCTACGCTGGACCTAGGTCTCGGGCGGGGCACGGCGGTCCGAGGATCAAACTTCTGCGGCTTAGGAGGAGCGATGGGACGCTTACCAGGAGACGGCGGAGGAGGCAGCTTGAAGGAGGTAGAGGTTTGAGGATTTTCTGCGGGAATACTGAGAGGGGAATTGATGGTGAAGTTGATCCCCTGGGCAAAGGCATCATCTGACATGTCTGATGGAATGCTGTCATCTCGTGGCATGCTGGCATCTGGGAGGCTCTGTAACGGATCAAAGGAATTGGCAAAGGAATTGTCCAAGGTACTGTCTCCCTCTCCTGGAGGAGTAACAGCAGAAAAGGGATTAAAGGATGCTTTGGTGGGTTGAATCTCTGCTTGTTGCTCCTCCACAGCTGCCGCAAAAGGATTAGGGGAAGGTTGGCGAGGAGGAATGGGCGGTCGGAAGTCGTCAAGCTCAGAGCCAAACGGAGCATTACTGACCGCATCCATTTCGCTGCTGAACGCTGCATTGAAATTTGATGTCATTTCCTGTCCATCATCCTGGATGACCTTGTCCAGGTCGGAGTTCACTTGTGAGAGGGTCAGAAGTCCCGAACCTGCACTGGTGTTAGGGGAGTTTCCTTCAAGCAATGCACGATCCAAGTCCTGATTGACTTGCGATATCGTCAAGAGTTCTGGATCCTGGCCCACCGGCTCTGAGCCTCCGGACGGTGCAGCGGTGGCCTGAACGGCGGCACTTGCGTCTATACTGCTTCCCCTATTCACCGGACGCTGCACGCTTCTCATCTGCTTAGAGCTGGTGGGATTGAATGGCCTTGCAGCTAGGATATCAAACTTGGAAAGACTGTCTAGGGACTCTTGTTTGGTCATGGCAGGTCTGGACTCCGATGATGCGTTGCTCACATCTACTGGGGCCATTGGCATCATTATGGGAGACATCGGTGAGTCAACAGGACTCATGTCAAGAAGGGAATTCCCCCTGGTAGGTTGAGGAGGTGG
Source organism: Strongylocentrotus droebachiensis (assembly GCA_035222895.1). NCBI lineage: Eukaryota > Metazoa > Echinodermata > Echinoidea > Camarodonta > Strongylocentrotidae > Strongylocentrotus > Strongylocentrotus droebachiensis. The sequence goes on from JAVYIG010006431.1 coordinate 32,435, forward strand.
AGTGGGAGTTGAGCTTTGGTTTTCTGCGGTCATGGGAGCGACGGTTGCAGTGTTGGCAGAACTCTTCCCTGCAAACGACACTGGCTTGAAGGTACTGCCGCCTGCTTTGAAAGCATGGGGAAGAGAAGGATCTGACGCATGGGTAGCTGGTTTTGTTGGAGCGAGGGGAGGATCAGAACCCCCAACAAGAGGGTCAAAGAACAGCAGATCATCCAAACCACCACCACCTCCAGAATCATGCTTGGGGGTCTGAGATTCAAGTGTCCCAAGTGAAAACAATTCATTGGCATTCTTATCCGCAGGTGCGGTTGAAGGAACACTCGGGGCAGCTCCTTTCTTTGAAGGTTTGACACGTGGCGGTTGAGGAGCGGGTCTCTTGAATGAAGGAGTTCTAGGTTTCTCTATTAATTGCACATAAGCGATTGGGATGAAGCCAACCTTGCCGGCAGGGTTCTTTGCTTCATACCATTCATTGTCTGGTTTACTCATGATGGTGATGATGTCACCCTGCTTGGCGGAGACATCATGTTCTGTTTCAGGGTTAAAGTCGTACAGGACTTTCCCTCTTCTACCTTTTATAGGAGGGGCCCCTTTACCCTGTCCTACATCTAGTAATTGTGGCTTAACAACAGCAACTTCACCCTGCGTTGATGAAGATGAAAGCACCGGGTTACCGGATGCTTTACCTTGCTTCAACGGAACACTCTTGGACTTTGTCTCAGGGGGGACGTACCCGGGAGGAATATCCACAACGATTTGAACAAACTCTGCAGGAAAGAGTCCAACGTTTCCATCAAGCTCCCCTTCAAACCAGTTCTCATCAATTCGCTCTCTCAGGTATATCGTCTCACCATCCATAAAGCTGAGCTCACAGTCTCGCTCCGCACTGAACGGAAATAGTGTCTTTGCCTTTGGCCTTTCTCCCGTTGCGCCCGACGTAGTACTGGTCCCTTGGAATGCCTTGTCTAATACATCAAAGTTTAAATCAGAATCATGGGTTTTTCCTCCAGTCTTTGGTCCATTTAATGAGTTTGAATCGAGCGGTTGCACACATATTGCTGGTAAGACTCCTGATTGGTCATTTAATGTTCCCTTCAACCAATCATCATCCACCTTGCCTGTGATGGTGATGATGTCACCGACCATGAAGCTAAGCTCCTCACTGAGTTGTCCTGTCACTTTCTGAGTGGCTCTTGCCTGGTAATCTGAAAAGAGCAAAGAATGGAAAAAAGAGGAAGGATATTTATAGGCAAGTCTTCTGCTAATCACATTACCTTTCTACTCATTAGATTTTAACCAACTCTGCATTTTTAAGTATATGTAAGTCATGTTGATGCATTTTATAACAACATGAAAATCACAGCAGTGGTGTTATGGTAATAGAGTGTACATGTAGATCTCTCCTTCTCCACAGCTTTTCATTAGCATCCCTGGTAAATGAAACATCTAAATTACCCCAAACTATCAAAGCACGGTACAGTATATTTACAAAGCAGTTGCATCATATACAAATATCATTATTGTTTTATTATTATCATCATTATTACTATTATCATCATCGCCATCATCATCGTTGTCGTCGTCATCGAAGGAGGTGCCATAGCTCAGTGGTAGAGCAGTGGTCTCATAACCGAGGGGTCCCAGGTTTCAAACCATGTCGATGCGCTCCTGCCCTTTCGTAAGGCATTAATCGTTATTACCAAGTCCCACAGAGAGGTCTTAAACCCGTCGCTCTCCTGGTTGTTCCATGAACGTACGTACCTTGCGTTGAAGCCTGGTTGCTGTGTTGCAGCGATGCATCCTTATTCACATAGCTTACGGGGAATATCCCTGATCTCTCTCCTATAGAACCCTGTAACCAGTGCTCATCAATCTCACTGCAAACAGTTATCATGTCACCTGTATCAACAACAAAATAATAATTAAAACAAATACAGAGATAACTTATAAAACTCCACGAAGAGCTGAAATCCACAAAATGAAACACAATCAAACTTTTCAGGACTTCCCAATCCTCCCTGTCTTTTACATGGTGTAACCTCAAACCTATCAAACTTGCTTTAAATCTCCACTGCACTACGTATTGCAACTTGCACCCTTTATAGCAAACAATGCCGTATCGGTGATCATTGGTCCCCCATGATCCTCTTTTTCAAATGTTAATTGAGAGCTGATTTGATGAGATAACCACCTGTCAGTAGCCATGCAGGGTGGTCCACCCTGGACGCGAGCGCCCTGCAATATGCTGGAGGAGGACTTTTAAATAGTAAAAAGGAAGATCATCAAATTCCTTGAAGAGATGAAATCCACAGAATGTAACACAATCAAACTTTCATTAAAGTTACATGGTAGCATTGATCAGATGAGAGAAAATGGTGCTAGATTTGCAATTAAAGATAATCTGAAAGTTTGAGTGAAAACAGACCATTATCAATGATAAAAGAAGGGAGAAAAAAATCTGATCTGAACGATTCCTAAATTCTCCCAATAAATTTAATTTTAGGTGAATGTAAATCATCACAAACAAATGAATTGTCTCCATATACTGTATCAAACATGTATTGTTATCTTAATTATCATTATTATTAGTAGTATTATTATCATAATCATTATCACATTCATTATAACGATCATTATCATTATTATTATCACTATCATAATCTTTATTATTATCATTATTATCATTATTATCATTATTATCATTATTATTATCACTATCATAATCTTTATTATTATCATTATTATCATTTTCATAATTGGTAACAATACTCTGACCTGTTTTGAAGCAGAGATCGCCATCTGTAGAACTGTCATAATCCTGGATAGCTGTGACTTGATATGACGTCACTTTCTTATCTGATGCTACATGTAGAAAAGAGGGGGAAAAAGGAAGAATAAGCAGTTAGAATGCTCCCTCCAAAATGGCATTTAAATGAAATTGTTTCCTGTCTTGCAGGCGACCAATTACAAAACATTTTCATTTTTAACAGGAAGTTCTTTCATTACCCGCATTTGAAATAATACTAATTGCCTATAAGGACTCACCTTGTCTTGTAATTATAATTTCTTATGAAATTTGAATTAAAAGTGCAAAGAAAGACAATTAAAAAATTCTACCATGGCTACAAAAGAATAAATTGCAGCTTTAGAAAGTGTACTTACAAATATTTGTTACATCCTTATCGTCGGTGGGGTGACAAAACCTTGTATCTCAATTTTTTAAGATTTTAATTTGTTTGCATAATTTTGTACCTAATGGCCTACGACACCACCTGATAAATCCATGGAACGCCTCCTTCTCGGTTTTTTCACGAATTCCACACAAACACCCTTAAACTAAACCTTGTAACTTTAACCGCCTTTGAAGCTGCACCGACAAAACCTCGTAACATAAGATAAGTAATTCCTTTTCCTCGTAACTCACACACGGCCTAACAGTACCGAAGTTAGTGTATTCAAATCCTCTTAACTTATTCAACCAAATCCTCGTAACACATTCAGAGTTGAAAGTAAGAACTCGTATCTCAATTTGAATAAAAACTAAAAACTTGTATCTCAATGTAGATAAACGCAAAAACCTCGTAACTCACTTTCAAATATAAAAACAATTATTTTACTGTATTTGAACAATGACATTAGGAATTGTGTAAAAATTCCAGTTTTAAAAAGAAAGGACAGTGTCACAGCACTAAATTTGTTGAGACGGGAAAGTTTTTTCGCTCTCCTGAAAATTCATGATTTTTGAGATACGAGGTTTTGTCACCCCACCGACATTATACATGTAATACATTTTTGGTACGGTGCTAATATTTCCCCTACAGCACTCCTCAACTTATCTTGTAATTACAATTTCTAATGAAACTTAAATTTAAAGTGCAATTTAAAAATTAATATAGAACCTGTAGTGGCTACAAAATATAGATAATAGGTGATGAATATCTTTTAGCATGCATGTACAGTACACCATTATCAGTACATTGCTGTTTGTTATTACTTTTATCAAATCTGAAAAGAGTGGATTACCAACAAAACAGGGGGAAAAGTTGTGTTTACTATAAAAAGGACAAATTGAGCTTACTGTTTGAGCCTGCATCGTTGATTGGCTTGACAAAGCTTGCTGGGAATGTCCCACTCTTTCCATTGCACGTCCCGCTGATCCAGCTCTCATTGATGAGTGAGGTGATGTCCACCTCATCACCAGCTCTCAGGGCTAACTCACCGGGCTCTGTCGTCTCAAAATCAAAGATCGCTACCACCTTAGACCCCACCTCCATGATGGTCTCTATGGCAACAAGAAAAAAATTAAAAGAAGTATTTGAATTGAATTAATTTAGTTCCAATTAAACATAAAATTGAATTTAAAATCAAATCTGTTCAAATGAATAAAATTCCAGTCAATCAAAATAAATTAAATAGAAATTGAATTAGATTGAAATTGAATTAAACTATTAAAATTGAGTAAAAGTATAGTACACATGTAAAGGATTTAAGTAAAGTAAAATAAAATAAATGAAACATGTGCATCAGATTCCTTTATTTGCCAGTCAAACAGAAACGTAATAGCCTGTAAAAACAATATGAAGTGATATTAACACATTGTCAACATATATTGCACTGTTTGCAGCCTGCATGATCTGCGAAACCTTGTAAAAAATAAAAGCAATATTGAATTGAAAAAAAAATCCCCTTTAAAGTAAAGATTCATATATTAACAAACTCCTCTTGCTGCTGGAGAGGGAATTAATTAAAAAGAGCCTATCAGATTAGAACTGATTAATGCTTGACTATCACATGTCGAATAATAACACAGGAAATCTTAATCAAGTAATTACATGCAATTACCACACTAGTTTATAGTTAGATGCTGCTGTTTATAGTTGTACAAACGGGGAACATGTACAGTGTATGTACATGTAGTTGTATCCCACAATATTGTTCCATTTCTCAGCCCCTGTAAACAGTACGTACACGTACAACATGAAGGGCATATTGATTCAATATTATGGAGGAGGAGCGCTAATCTAATTTAGACACCATCGGATACCCTCAACAACACAGAGCATGGATACTTTAACACGCCCGTACATGTTCATGTTTGCAAGTGTGGGTTTCCATTCAACATTACTCCCCCATCCTTTATCAATACACACTATCTTAAAATATATCTCTTTCTCCTTCATTTCATGTTCCCACCCTTCTCTCTCTCTTGTCTTGTCTTTCTCTCTCCATTTCTTACTTCATCTCTGCCATTATCCCTCTCTCTTCCTCTCTCGCTCTCCCTCTCTCATCTTCCCTCTCCCCCTCCCTCTATCTCTCTCTCTCTTCGGCTGTCTCCCTCCCCCTCTCTCTTTGTCTCACCCTCTCCCTCTCTCTCTCCCTTTCTCTCATTCTCTTATCTTCCCTCTCCCCTCCCTCCCTTCCTCTCTTTCTCCCTCCCTCCCTTTCTCTCATTTTCTTATCTTCCCTCCCTCCCTTCCTCTCTAAGCTCCCTGTCCCAATGCATGCATGCAGGAAATTAGTCCATATTGATTAGTTGAGGCCCTAAATGAGATTGCATCCAGCCACCGATCATCGCTCGCTCACTGAAGGCTCTTATTATAGAGAATCAGCTTGAGTGAATCATCCTGCATAATAAAGTATCTAATCCTTGAAGCTTGTTCACATGTAGGGTTAAACTTTTGATTTTTTTTCCTAGCATGGCTTTTTCTAGTAGTGTAAAAGGTAGTTTAAAAAAAAAAAAAATCAAAATAGGTTATTCTGCAATGTACGTATATTGGCCTTGTATCCTCCTTATCTTTAAAATATCAGGAAGAAGCACTACAATAGGAAACAATTCAACTTGGTTTCATTAGATTCTGTATCAGGACAATACAAACTACGCATTCATCAGTCCACACGTGCACAGAAGCCGGTGGCTAGCTTCGAGGTATCCAGACCATGGGTATAAATTGATTGATTAGTCATTGCATTGAGTACCCAGAGAGAGGTTTATGAGGCAAAGGCTAGTTGTCATCTACCTGGTTTATCTGGACATGGGCAGTTAGAGGTCATTTATTTTTAAACCCATGACTATACTGGCTACTTGCTCGTGAATGTTTTTCTTCTGATTCATCAATGGTGCATTCAATGATACACAAGTGGAAGTGGTCTTTCCAAAAGGGATATTAAAATTTAAGATACAGCTGTACATTTACATGAAGCACTTTGATCTTTTAGGGAGTGAAGAAAACACACAAAGGGGGACCTCTAGCTTCAGTTCAAAAGATAAGTGGAAATTTGAGCTACCTACACTGTACAGGGAGGTGGAATTCCACCTCCCTGCACTGTAGTAGCTCTGGAGCAAAGACCAGCAGCACATGTTCTGCATTGAGCAATAGTGAATGAAATAGGAGATTATTTCAAAATTCAAAATTTCACTACCCAAGGAGAGCAGTCCTGATTGAAGAATGAATCCAGGCAAAACTATATTTGGCAAAAAATATTCAGAGTAGATGCTGTCGACAGATTGGTAAACAAGATGGACATTACCTGTACTAGAATGCACACAGCCCCATTAGAGTGCCACTCAATAAAACTGTGAAGATAAATCGTCCTCGATTCATTAATTTATCTGCTTCATCGCCCCTCCTCGGACTATCAGTCATGCAAAGGAGGAGCGCAATTTCAATTTTGCTTAAAGGGAGACAATCGTTAGTTTTCATGTGCAGTAGGTCATAATTAGCTGACACCAGACTTGGTGGAAATACCGTTAGTGGGTGTACATGTATGAGTCTAGCACACAGCAAACCCGTACGGTAGACGTAGTCCCCTCAAGAAATACCCCCTAGTTTCTCAGAGTGTTTTTGGATGAGGGATATATAATGTTTAAAAAAAAAAAAGAATCCATACAGGGTGAATGGTAGAAAATGCAGAACAAAACTTGAGGCCTTTACCAACGAAAACTGAAGGCTAATCCTGGTGATTGACAACACCTATTATTCATTGTGTAACCACTAAACTACCGAATGGTGTCAAATTTCCCACGAGAGCCCGGGAGTATTTCTTAAGTACGCATCATTTCACACACATTTTGATTGCCTGACACAGTAGGAATTTAAAAGAGCCAGAGGGTTCAATCATCCAAGTTGCATAAATTCCCAACTGGAACAATTTCATTACGGTAAACTATCTAATAATAATAATACATGAGATTTATATAGCGCCATTATCCATTTTAATTAAATGCTCAAGGCGCTTCAAAATATTAGGGAACACATTACATCATGACAAAGAATCGTGTACATTTACATAAGAAAGAAAATGCAAAAATGAAAGAATGAATGTCTGTCTTCAAAATGCAAAATTAAACAAATGGGATTTAAGGTTGCTCTTAACACACGTTAAGGTCAGGAATCAGACAAGCTGTAATCGTGGAAGGATGTTTTTTTTTACAGGAACAAAAAGGGAATGGCACTCTAGCAGAGCTGCCAACATTTGGTTTTTGTAATCAGGGAGATTTTTGAGACGCGAGTGCACTGAGCGACAAAGGATTGGGCAATTTTTACAGTAAATTTGGGTATTATTTATAAGGAATCAGTGAGGTTTCTGAGATTCTATGGTTGATTGTGTTTTTACATTAATTGTAATACAAAAATTAACAAAATATAACCTCTTTTTGCATAAAAATCAGTATCAAATGAGCACTATTTATTAGCTTTTTTTTTCTTTCATTCATTAATACCATTTTGACTGAATGAATAAACAAACAGTTTACAAACTTCCTACAGTTTTGCCACATGTCATCTACTGAAGATGTTAACACAGTAAAAAACAAACATGTAAGAACAATAACAAACTTGAAATTGTTCACTTGGGAGGGGAGAGACAAATTTAAAGGCCATTTATTTGTAATTCTTTATAACTCAGTCAGAGTATAATGATCACTACGTGTACAAAATAGGCTTCACAATCAGGTAAATCTGATTAATTCAAAGGTGTGTTAAAAAAATGCATTGCTTGGTATACATGTACATGAGTATGACTCTCAATTTATACATTATTGGGTGTAAAGAAAACTGAACTAAACAACCAAAGAAATGAAATCATTCAACCCTCATCATTTCTGAACATCAGGAGAAAAATATCAATTCTTACCCTTCTAAACGTGTGATATATCCTTATGAAAAATAAATGTTGTTTTTAATTCTCAAAACATGTCAAGAAACAAGCTTTGGTTCCCCTTTCCAAGAATAGAATCCCTCCGTCCATGAGTAATCCTTTTAAACGTATCCTTATTTGGCAAAGGACTCACAGAAAGCTTCAAAGTTGAGATGCAGGATCCATTTATATCCTCAAACTTAAATAAATCCTCTATTCCAAACTGCTACAGCACACATGGTCAGCAGAGTACTGAACTCCAACCGCCAAGGACACGGACACCATGCAGGAACCTCACTCCAACTCACAGAGAAACATTTAGATGTCCAATGCTCCTGCACACAGACTCTACAGCACACTGTCCGTCAACCACTGATGGTATGAGAACCATTCTAAATAGCCACCTGCCAAATACATCCACATGAGCACACTGCACTCCGGTAGTAACGAGGCAGGACCTATTCACTACTGCTGATATGCGACGGTGTGTAATACATGCGTGCTCATTAAATCTTGGCGAGGAAGCCTCTGCTCTGATCATCCCACGCACACACACACTCACCCTCACCCACACACGAACATGCACCCACACACTGCCCTAAGCACACACACACACGCACAGCCAGGCACAGACACAAGGGGTGAGAGCAATTGGACTGTTTCGCTAGCTGGCTGGCGATACACTTTGCTTAGGTGAAGGCATTGACATTTAAACGTATAGATTGCTTCCTTTAGGTATGGAAATGCAAAGATCTTACACGTGCACTCGAGATAGCGACTCCATGTGTTTCCATCTTCTTCAATCTATAATACTGTCAGACTCTTAGTTTGGTTGAAAATTATTTACATTTACATGTACATACAAACATCCTCTTTTAAAATCAAGTTTATACATTATGCAGTTCCATATTAATATAATCATTCAAATTAAAAATACATAATATTCCTTGATACTTCGTGGACGAATGTGTTACTTGGAGTAAACCCTATACTAGATATCCGATATTTATCATGACAAAAATGCATGTGGTACACCCTTAGGCACACGATATGCATCTTTATTATAAGAAACCTTTATTGATGCCTAGATTATGTAATTTGTCAAAAATATTGCATTTTCATTGACAGTAATGAAGTCTTATTCATTTATGTACCGGTATCCATTTTTATATATTCTGGTTGTAAAAGTATTTGCAATTCTGCCATCTAGCCATGAATGATTAAATAAAACATTTTACATGAATAAATAAATAAATAAACCCTTTTTACTGAGACAAGCACTGTTTCTCTCTCATTCTTGCGCAGTCTTGGTGTCTAGGACCTTCTCTTAATTCCGGTTATTTTCCACGCAATTCCGGAAGCCAAAGAGACTCCATTCTTTTTTTCCTCTTTTTCTTTTTCTTTATGTCATCCAATTTCAGTTTTCTATCCTTCTTTTGAGGTTTCCTTTGATGACTGAAAAATTAAAAATCAGTATATCTTAAATGAAATGCTAACTTTAATCGATGAATAACCCTTCTCTTTCCCAAAATATATTGAACTCTTTTGTTTACACAATGAAAGATTTTCAATGATTCGTAAAATGTTAAATTGTGTTAAATTGTCTTCCTTGTGTAAATTACTGCATTGCCAATTTTCCATACCCATCCTTCCTTCCTTCTTCCTTCCTCATACCTGTCTCTCCTCCACAATGAATACTGTCCTTCATGCTATTTTGCCCCATAAGTGATAACCCATAATATCTCAGATCTGATCATGGTTTTAAGTTAGTAGCTCTTACATGTAGGCCAAATAACACAAATAACTTGTTTCTCGTCCAGACTTTTGAATAAAAGGAGTAGGCAGAGCATAACTATTTACTATTGTTTTTATTTTTTCATGTTTTTTTCCAAGATGGCTGCCGTACTAATTTTAGCTGGCCAAGCCTATAGTTATTTTATTCATAGATATTGTGCTACATGTATGTGAGTATACTGATGCAATGTATGACAAAACAAATTATTTGCATCACTTTAGAAGCTATTTATTACAACAAAAGGTATATCACAGGCTTTTACTTTATTGTTTTAGGGGCTTTTTTTGGCTTGTTTTCTTCTGAATAGTTGGCGGCCACAGTTAGAAGGGACGAGAAACATTTATTTTTTTGTTATTTGGCCTGACATGTGTAGCAGCCTAGATACAAAGTGAAATGACACATTTTATGTAAATTTGTAAGCAGAACAACGAATAGGACATCAAATGTCTCAATAATTTGGGCTTGTACATTCTGTATTTTCTCACCAAATTTCCCCTCCCCATCCCTTTCCCCTACCTGACCCCATCCGTCTCCCCAAACCCCTGCCCATATCAAACTTACAATACGGAGAGCAGATGCATGTTTGTATTCAAAACCCCCTTCCTGCACATGTATCAAATGTGCTTAGCAGTATTAACATGTATTAACAGGGAAAGCCTACCCTAAAATTAAGTTCTTGGTAATAGTGGTAGAAGTAGAAAAATAATCAGAACAGGTACTGTAGGTACCGGTATGTTAAAGTTTGAGCAAGATCCACTTTAAGATAAGAACGATACTAGTTTTGAAGTGGTGATCAATAACATGAATTTACAACTCTGTGACGTACAGTATCTTTAATACGAGGTTCCCTCTCATTTGCAAAATGTGTGTATAAAACAAAAAATCATAAATGTCTAATTGTGCCCTAAAGAAAATTTGCAATCATAAGTACATGTATGCACCCTGAATATAATTATTGAAATGTGTTTATATAATCTCTGTATGAAACCCATCTATTCCATCATCAATAACCAAGAAAATAAAATGTATTTAAATCTTTTATACAGAGCAAATTGGAGGAGCCCTAACAAGATACTTCAGTCTTCCCAATTTGTGTTTCGCTGATGGCGACTTAAAAAATGTATAACTTTCCTATTTTTAATCAGAAATTGCTTAAACTTTCACTAATTCGCTACTTTTGTGTTTCTGCTTTTATTCATACCACCTGATTATGAGGGAGGACGTCCCTTTAAACAATGAAGAAAGCACATGTCCATGTATACATGTAAACAGATTTGTTCAGTATACATGAACATTCAATACATAAAGGATTAGTAACTCAACATCTACACCAGATGGACACGGTTTGCTATACAGTACATGTACATGTATGTAAACAAATAGAATCCTTAAAGCTTCTCTAAACCGTCTAAAGTATTAAAAAGGATGAATTTAAGACACACTTTTGCAAAGATTTCCTCAAAAAAAAATGTTTCTAAAGACAAATATTGATAAAATAATACACAAATTGGGTTTTCTGTTCTACGCAGAAAATCTTAATGTATACATTCCTTCATCAGAATTTGACTTGATGGGTTTACCCAAAGCTTACACAGAACTTACGGGGAATTACAAGCACAGGTACATACAGTAATGCATGTAATTCTAGAACATTATTCACAAGTGGGCAATGCAAAAGACAGTATTGGTAATATGTATCTGGACATGTACCTCCTGCATGAATTTGTTAGGGCCCTGATGCAAATGCTATTGAATCAAGCCACAAAATGTGGAATAATTCTTGCCAAAGGGTTAATGCCTCGAGCAATGATCAATCGTCAATGGAGCAAATGTAGAATCACTGATACCCATTCCAGCAAATGCGCAGAATGGATCGAGGGGGGGGGGGGGGTGCAAAACCGTTGGTCTCATGTGACCTACGATTACCCTCCGCTAACACTATTGATTGCAATCTAATTAAATTTACACGTGCATGTATGCGGGCTAGGCACTGGTGGCAGGATTCTCACATGCCTCAAATGTATGCTGATAAAGCCTGGATGCCATTAAGTATGCATGGACTTCATCGATACGTAACGTTATTGGGCAGGTCCAAGCTATTTGGATTGTGACGTACGGGACATTCAGAGACTTTAAACAAGAAATAACAACAGATGAAATTATTTATATGGCTATCTTTTGGTATGAGTCTGTGGCTATTATGGGCTACATGTAGTTCATTTGTGGAAAGTTTTAGTTCTGACTAATTTTTTAATTAATTGTTAATGTAATTAATGTGCCGCGTGACGTAAGGGAAGCTGTGAACCGTACGTCACGCTGCACATTAATTACATTAACAATTAATTAAAAAATTAGTCAGAACTAAAACTTTCCACAAATGAACTAGCCCATAATAGCCACAGACTCATACCAAAAGATAGCCATATAAATAATTTCATCTGTTGTTATTTCTTGTTTAAAGTCTCTGAATGTCCCGTACCTCACAATCCAAATAGCTTGGACCTGCCCTATTACGTTGACCTTCTTCATTTCTATTTTCAGTACCGGTAATAAGATTTTGTACAGCAGGCCTTGTAGATGTTTCATGAAAAATAGCTCATCAAACTTTACAAATCAAAATGAACAATTGTAGTAATTTCATACATTACTAGAACATTACCCGTAAGCCTATGATACATGTAGATGTTAACAACTATTTTTGTCATGCATGGCAAACTTTCATGTCAAGCATAACTCATTTATTTTCTTTTATATTACAACTCACTCCTACAGTACAGTACATTCTTATCAAATTATTGGTCAAACACGGACATGTAGTACGTTATGCACAACTTTGTACGTACATGTACATGCAAGTGCACTTCTGGTGTGTGTTTGTTTTTGTTTGATTGATTTTATTTCTGCGTTCAAAAAGATACAAATTCAAATTACGAAAATTTGAACAATAACAAATATAATGAATAAAATGTTTACAAAATTAATTAAATAGAAAATCATGTAAAATTATATCATACGATAAACATGTACGAAGCATATAAATAAGATGAGAAATATGAAATATTTCTCAATAAATTAGAGAGGTAATTTAGAACGCAGGAGAGCCTACATGCATGTATACTTGCATGCCTAGCACTGCACTTTAACATCTACCGGTATTATCTGTGCGTGCATGTTTCTAGTACATGTAAGCTTATTAAACTTGGGATTTATTTGTCAGCCGTAATGACACCAGCAAATCTTGAAATGAATTTATTTTCATATATAACGAGGATCTAGGAGTTTTGTTGTATAAAACAAATGATGCTTGTTTTCGTTCACTCATCACAAGATCTATTTTGTTTACGCTGTTTATGCATCTACAGTATTGATAAATGCATACAGCCTCAACTCAAGTGCGGTAGATCGTTTATAATGAACTCATTTGCATGCATCATTAGTATACTATTAAACAAAATTGTGGTTGACTTTTCTTTTAAAACGTCTCTTAAAATGAATTGAAAGCAACCAGCATTGGGGTGCATGGCCCCTTTGCATAAAACTTACCATTGATGGTAACTTTGCCATCAATGGTAACTACAAATGTACATGTACCATGGAAACCTTGATTTTGATTGGCTGTTGAGCCCTGTCACCATGATGGTAGTTGCCTTTGATGGCAAAGTTACCATCAATGGTAAGTTTTATGCAACGGGCCCAGATCAGTTTGAAATTGAAAATCTAATCAAGACAGGTATTGGTTTGCACATCTGAGACACCATACAGCATAGCTCAGCAACCTACATGTATACATGTTCACACTCTCAATTCATTGTGTACATGATATCCTTGCATATCCTCATGAGAATCGTTGCTCTTCAGATTAATCACCAGGGTTGTGAATATTTCATGACCTGATTCTAGTACCAGAATAATTTTCGCACACTGTCTCCATGAAGCCTTATTCACACGCGGTGCTGATAACCCGTCTTACAATCTAATCCAATCTAAACATGAAATTTGATGAGCACCGATAAAATTACATTGTACATACAATATGTAGGTGCCTATCAAAGGCACTGGTGAGATTAATATTTGAAAACAATTGCTATGGTTGTGAATATTTCATGACCTAGCTTCTTTCTCCCTGTGTAACTTCCCACACTGTCTCCATGTAGCCTTATTCACACGCGGTGCTGATAACCCGTCTTACCATTCAAACCTGAAATTTGTTGAGCACCAGTTGATAAAACATTGCAGATGTACATGCCTATCAAAGACACTGGTGAAATTGATATTCAACTGCTATGAGAGGCCTGGCTATTTTTATAGGCTCAAGGGGACGTTGCATCCTGCAATGACCCCCTTGGCACGCTATGGTTGCTACGGTTGTGATTATTTCATGACCTGCTTCTCCCAGAGTAATTTCCCACACTGTCTCCATGTACATGTAGTCTTGTTCACACGCGATGCGGATAACCCGTCTTACAATCCTGAAAGTTGCTGTAGGCTACATTGTAGCTCTTCAAATGCCCTCATATTTACAAGTAAAGAGCTAAAGAGTGTGGAGTGTACAATTAGGGACACTGATTTTCCGCGATCACGGGAAACAGACGGAATTCACGGAAATGACCATTTGAAATGGAAAATGCAATTTTGAACGGAAAGTCGCGGAAAAAACCCTTTTACGTGTACCTCAAAACTTTTCATTTTTCAAGAAGAAAATCGTAAAACTTACACTATTTTTGTGATTCGTTATGCAGTGAAAAAATATCGGGCCTAAAATCATGGTTAATAATTGCATTGTGGCACAAACTGTGTGGAAGTGATTGGAAAAGATTGATCATGTTTCACATGAATATAATTGTATCCTGTGAGGTTTCAGAATCATCACAGTAATGATAAGTTGGCCCAGTCTGGCTAAAAGTCACATGCACTGTAGTATTGTGTATATATGGGACTACACCAAAATGTGACATGACATTGTGGTCTAAGCTACATGTACATTGTATAGGGACACTGATTTTCCGTTTAAAAAAATAACCTTTTCCGTTTCAGAAAATCTGGAATTCTGTTTCAAATGGGCTGAAAAACAGAAATTCCGTTTTGCTGTAGACTTTGTACACATGAAAAAACTAAAATTCTGTTTTAACATTTTCATTAAAACATGAATTTGTACCCATTTCACAAAGTCTTTTTTTCAATGACAAATGACAACAAATCAGTGACAAATCTGCTGATAACCAACCAGGGTTTCAGTAGCTTACATAACAAAAACTGTCATTTGTCACTGATGACAAGTTTTGTGAAATTGTCCTCAGAACTTAATTTTATATTTAGACCATGTACATGTACATGTATGCACCTAATCAGAACTTGAACTTGATATCCATACCTGTACTTGCCAACTCTACTGCTTTTCATTAAATTTAACCACATAACAACTTTGAAACGTATTTTTAATGAAAACTATCGCTTATACTTTACTGAACTACCAGTATATTTTTTAACCATAAAATTTTTCATAAAATACACATGTCCTTGCATTATAACAGGGGTCTGAATTTTTGTATTCACCTGTACATCACAAGTTCCTAATCTCACTCTTTTCCTAAAACATGTGATATTTGCAGTATCAAATCCACTGCCTTTCTTTTTTGTCTTCTTTTTCTCCTTTTCTCTTCCTCCCCTCTGTTTTTTTGTTAACCTCTTTTTACCCGCTCCCTTATTTTTTGTTAACCCTTTTCCCTCTATGTTTCTCTTCTCTCTCTTTGCTTTTCTCTTTCCCTTTTCCTTTCTCTCTATTCCTCTCCATTCCCCCCCCCCCCCCATCCATGCTCTTTTCACATTTTCTATAGCTCCTTTGATTCTTACTTTCTCCTTTCATTACACTCACTTTCTCCCTCTAATTTATCTTGTTTTCTATTTTTTGTTCCCTCCATTTTTCTTTCCCCTTCTTCTCTTTATTTCTAGTTGCTACACTCTCCTATGTTACAATTGTTTGCACTGTTTTGCATTGCTATGTTGATGATTTATATAAAAAATCATTTACTGATAAAGCCCAGTCGGTAAAAACTCATAATTGATGACGTTTCTTCTATTTTCAACCTACCAGGGATTATCCTGCTTGTTAATTTGGTGAGTGAGCAAAGCAAGTGAGAATATGCTGTAGACACTGAATGAAAGAAAACTCATCATAGGCCTACACTAGATGTAATTGTAAGAGATATATAACTTATACATTTTACTAGAGAGGGAAAACCTTTGAAATTATATTTTTTGTTTAAAAAAGTAGCAAAGAGATGATTTATATTCAGACATTTTCTTCCTGAATATATGGCAAACTTTAGGAATCCTGCTGCCGAATATATATCTCAATTTAAAATTCCTCAGCAGTACAGCATCCCTGCCTCACATATCTATCATTTCAACATAACTTATAGTTTATCTTTGGGTCTCCAAAAATGAGAAACAGCGGAATCATGCAGGTTAGGAAAAGAGTAGATTAGTAACTCTTATTCATGTACGTTTGTCTTCAAACTGGTAAAGTGGCATGTGTTGGCTCTCTACTGTACATGTATACACATGTATGTCAAATGTAGGTTGGATTATTCAATGAATTACTGGTGCAGGTGTACTCGTATGGATGAAATCCTTGTAGCTGTGTCGTTGTCTAGTGGATACAATGTACGTCGCCTGACTGTGGATCCCATGTTATGTGGTTATAGAGTTCCACCACATCCTATCCTTTAGCAAGACAATACTCTACATTTGCCACTCTCTTCCCCAGTGAAGAGTGCAGTGGCAAGTTTACAACTATCTGAACCAAAATAACCCTTTTATTATACTACACCCCTCCCTATTTCCAGTTACTGATACATGAATGGAAAGGCAGAGCTACAAGAAGTCAACCTCATCTTCGTTTCACCAGACTTGGTACATCCTCCGATTCTTACAAATACAGCTTCTTTCCTCGCACCATGAAAGACTGGGATGAGCTTCCTACAAATATCATTGAGCTGCCCACATTGAAGCAGTTCAAGGAAGCCATCAGCTGCGAATAGTCACAGCATCATCATTATTTTTTATCATTTTTATCATTTTTACTTGCACCATAAACATGTATATAATTAGGCACAAATTCACACAAGCCGTCCACCGTCGGCAGAAGATCACCCTTGTCTAGATGCTGAGCAGGCTTTGACAAGTAGCAGAATAGAAGTAGAATGCTCATGCACAGTTTGGGTAGAGAATGCAGAGACGCCAAGGTAAAAGATCGGCAATGCGTGACATTTTCATTTTTCGGCGCGCGAGCGCGCGTGCGAGGGTATAACACACGTATAGGTATGGCGTTTTTTTAAAATCTTGCGCGCGCTCCGTGTGTGAGAGCCGTTTTCAGACCCTCCAAATGCGTGACGTCACGCCTAATGCGTGACACTTGGTAGCTCTGAGAATGGTACTTGAAAATCAATCTTACTTACAACTGTAGTTACTTACCAGTGTTCCACAATTAAAAACAAATGAATAAAACAGCTCACAAATACTTCACGTTTTCCAGAACTCGATCTTCTGTTTAATCAAATAAATGGCAATTCACTGAGACACTCTCTCGTGTCAATTCATTCTCTAGCTCTCTTGTCTCAACTGTTTTTTTTATTATTTTGATTACCAGATTTAGGCAAATTCATGCAAAAAAATATATTAAAAAAATTGACTTGAAAACACATCAGACAATTAGTCTGAACCGAGTCAGGAGCAATTTTGAAGAAATTATATTTTTAAATGTTGTAAAACCAAAGATATAAGAAGAAAACTGACCAAGTATCTGTACTAAAAATCGTACATGTAAAATTGGTCATATACATTCGACAGCTGAAAATGACGCGCACGGTTGCATTACGTGCGTTCTCGAATCCAAAATCATACTTCACACACACACTCTCGCCATACCGCGAATGGTCCTTCGTGGGGAGCTAGCCGGCTGAGAGTTTGCAGCGATACCAACGCAGCTTCGGAGCTCCGCAGAGCGCCATTTTAGCGGGACTCGGAAGGGTTCGCGTGAGAAGGCAGCGGCCTAGCTTTTTGCCCAAACAACGCTAGATCGGCTGCTGGCAAAATGAAAATAACTAAGATCGAGAACATCGTCGGTTTCTTAACTTTTCAGTGAGATAATTCTGAATTCTAATTGAGACTATATATAATCAATTGAATCGACAAAGAAACCTCGGTAGAACTCTTATAACTATACAAAAGCTTGTTTATTTCTTCATTTGACATTTTGTTTTCGTGCGCGAGTCAATGCAAACTATGTATTACCAAACTTTCAACACGCAAGGAACGGGGAACACTCGCGGACCTCGTATCAAATTCGTTGCAAAAAAAAAATTCAAGTGTGATTTTGAAGCAGTGTAGAATATTGGCGCTGCAATGCGCAGAAATATACTTGAAAGAAACTTAATAAATCATACCTGAATTTTCAGAAAATCGTATTTGTATTAGTGTACCTAGATGTGACTTGTTTATAACTCAGATTTTATGAAGATTTGTTGGGAAAAAATGTCAATTTTTTCCGTTTGGTGGTCATTTCTAGGCTAATATTTAACAAGTTACTTCAGTAATGGGCCCGATGTTTCTCTTATCACACTCGCATGTTATTTCTACATAGATTAAACATAGGATGGTTAAGGGTAAGACCGGATAACATTATAAAAAAGATATATCCTTCCAACCTCCCATATCCAAGTTTTGGGCTGATTATTGCCGACCCACCGCAGCAAGGCCATTCAGATTGTCGTACGCGAGCGAAGCGCCCTCTAGTAGGTATGTTACAATGTGTGTGCTTTCGTCATGAAGGTTTCTGCCATGGGGCTGTTATGCACTATTGGAGACCAATTTGGATAGCCTACTTAAATGTGATCTTTTGATGGGCTGATTAGATTTTTGTTTCATGATTTCTATTGGATGAGAAGAATGACATTGTTATCTTTCATTTCATACTAAACTTTTTATGATTTATGTTTTTGGCGGTTTGTTTTGCTGCACTGTTTCACAAGAGCCGTGTTTAGTGCCATTCTGTACCCTGATCCTACCTACAGGATTTGAAAAAAAGTATCTAGACCGATTGGTTAACATGTGAATATGCTTTTGGTGAAATTTCAGCAAAATCTAACGATTAGAAATATGTTTTTTTGGATGAGGAATGTGAAAATGTCATTCAAAATTGACGGCCCGATTAGCGTTTTTTGTGTATTTACATACATTTTGGGGTAATTTTATGTCATGAAATAGAATCTTTCGGTCACATTTGAGATCACAACTTTTGGTTTAAAAACAAAGGAAAACAAAGCAATTAAATACATGATTTCCGGGCGTTTAAAATTGGCATAACTTTCTTATTACTGGGGCTATTATGATGAATGAGGCATCAAATAAAAGGTCTTATCAAGCTCTGTCGAATGGCATAAAGCAGGAGCTTGAATTCTGAGATTTAATTTTTTTTGTAACATCCCTACCTCTAGTGCCCCATGAATGTGCCTACCAGATTCAAGTTAGTTACAAGTTACATGTACGGTATCAATCATCATCATCACATCATCAACTAGCCCAAATTGTCTGTCTCTTCCGTTCGTTAGCCTCTGATTTGGGTAGGGTCGGCTCCTCTCTAAAGTCAAAGAGAGGAAAGAGAGGAAAGAGAGGAAAGAGAGGAAAGAGAGGAAAGAGAGGAAAGAGAGGAGCCGACCCTAGGAGCCGACCCTACCCAAATCAGAGGCTAACGAACGAAAGAGACAGAAAATTTGGGCTATAAATCATCAACATATCGACATTACCATTCCGACCAATACCAATCCAATTCTAAATTTCAAAGTATGATTCAAGATACCGTAGTGGGCATCAATAGATATTCTCGTAAAATAAGCCACTGCTCATTCACTTTGTACGTAGGCCTAGTGGCTGATTGCGAATTGCGTGTAGGCCTATGCACCCGAATGTGTGTGTCACTGAGCTGTGTGTACACACGATGACCAGTGCAGTGGCTAGTTCCAGGCAGTGGTTTATTTCAGGAGAAAACGTTATCAACATTAGATCTACTTCAAGTTCAACTGTTTGGCAAAGGCATGAGGGTCTTACCTTTAAATCTGAAACAGAAGAAATAAACTCTAGCCCCAAAAGACGGATGCCTCTCTCAGGCTTTCTCACAAGAAATATTAGAATGTCACTTGTCTCAGCTCCGGAGATCTCTCTTCACAACGCCCGGTGGACTGCGGACATGACATACAGTATAAACAACGATATAAATTAATAGACCGGTGCCTCTTTTTTGCCAATCTGGTTTGCTGCTGAGGCAGGGTTGTTATATCCGAGAATTGAGAACAATCTCGATGAGTTGTGATCGTGTGAAAACATGGCGACGTCCATAGCGCTACTCCGCGGTAAGGCCAGAACATTTTCTTGTATATTTTCGTTCATTCCTGATATGATATTCCACCGCAATATACTTGAGATAAAACAACCAGAGTTTATCCACGAATTAATTCCAATTTTGATACCTTTTGTTTATGTTCGATGGTTTTTAGAGTGAAAAGAAAGACTGCCTTTATTTTGTGAAGTCCCATATGTTAACATTCGCGTCAAGTTTCGTGGGCGGGGAGAGGAGAGGGGAGGGGAGGGTTGGGGGGGGGGGGGGGTGGGGGCGGTCGTCATAAGTGTTTCAACAATAATTTATCTATTTCTCCTGTTTATTTTGTACAAGTGGAGGATGTGTGCAAAAATGTTACGTAATTCTTAGGATTCAGCCCAACTCGAGCACAAACTTTTCGCATTGACTCGAGCAATGAATGTAGATCTACAGTGAGTAAATACGCGCTCTCATTGGCCGAGGATCCGCTCGAGTGGCTTCAACACTAAGTGAGAGAGGGCCTACTTAACTTAAGCGCAATTTAAGTTCAATGGCAAAGTCAATACGTTACTATATTACGTCACACCACTGAGATTTTGACACGTCCTGCTTTATAAACAGTGACGCACTGATCACACATAACTGACGCACACACAGGATTGCATTCACATAAAATAGAAAAAATCAATGAACATCTCAGAATAAATTTCCTATTTGAACCTTAAATATGACGAAAATGAGAATTGTTCAACTTTAAAAATAGTTAAGTAAAATTTAAACTTAAGTGAATTACGTAACAAATAGAGGGTTTGACTGAACTTTAATAATTTTGGTATTAAAAAAAAACAGAAAATCACAAGCTTGCTCCTCTCACAAATATATTATAGCATTGAGTGAATGGAGAACAGCGATGGCTAATCTGAAGGGCCCATGTCGGCTAGGCTAGGCGCCAACTTACGAAAATGAGGCTGAGATCGGTTGAACGATCTGCGCATGCGCCAATTGTAAGCTAAAGTTGTACATGACTGTGGGTGGGGCATCTTTGGCCCTGAATGGTACTGTTATATCTCAGTTAATCTCTCTCTCTCTCTCCTTCTCTCTCTCTCTCTCTCTCTCTCTCTCCAGGACGGATGTGTATCCAAGATCTACCTAAAAGGATTTCTTGTTCATGTATACAGATGTTAAACAGCAGTATGCACACCACACATATCACCAGACGCACATGCAGACTTGTTTCTTCAAGTAGCCTTTATCAACAGGTGTTTCCAACACACTACCATCATCAGCATTTGCCAATGCCCAGGGTATATCTTCTGGCCTGTACAAAGACACATGGAGCGGAGCCTAATATGCTAAATACTTGCCACACTGTGAGGAATAAATCAGTATTTTCACAAAGTACATCAGAACCTTCCAAACAACATTTTTCTTGCATGGATTTGAAACAAATCAAACTACTATCACATTGGTTTCTTAAGAGTCTTATTCTTTCTCCTTTGGCAAATAAAAATGCAAGTACACAATGTAGACTGATGCATCACCATTTCTCAACAAGAGCATCGTATTCTACATTGAAAGGTGATCATGTGAGAAGTAATTACCAGTCTCCACTCAGTGCCCTTTACCGAGTGCAGGCCTATGGATCTAGTGCTGGGAACAAGACTGGTGATCCCCTCTCCCCCAAGAGCCCACAGTTCAGATGCTATATGGATCATCTGACAAAGGAGCACCAGGCAATCTCAGAATCACTTCAGGTTGGTTATTATGTGTATATAATATCAAATAAATTGATGGGTACCTGATATGCTTGAGCGCTAGTTACTTTGGCAGCTCGGCTATGACCAGGGTAATATGTTTAAAGCGCCATGAGCGTCAGATCTTGGCGGATACCGGCGCTATATAAATAACCATATTATTTATTTATTTTAAAGGTATAGACCAGTTTTGGAAATGCCCCCCTCTCAAAAAATGAAATGGAAGCTCTTATTACCAATCATGTGAAAGAATATGTTTTGACTTATACGTGATCATACACATTTTGCCGAGAAACTACCTACTGATTGATATATTTGGTAAATTATTATATCTATTTGGAACTGATAGATTTTACGCACATCTGCATAGTCCCATATACATCTTTCTGTGTACAGTGCTTGTAACTTTACCAAGACTGGTCCAAATTTCTTATCATTTTGATGATTCCAGAACCTTGCAGTACACACCAATACTTATATGCTAGATGATCAACCTTTTCTGATCGATTCCACAAAGTTCTTTCAAAATGCAATCGCGTGACCATAACTGGTCTTTATCTTTAAGTAAGCCTATGAGTAGGATATTCCATGTGACTGTGTTAAGTGCCAGAAGTATGTTAATAATTTGTTTGTTTGTTTGTTTGTTTGTTAGAGAGGGGATCCCATGTCAGACTCCAAGCAGAAGGAGCTACGAGGATCCTTGATGGAGCTTGGAGCTGTGCTTGATAAATGGGAGGAGCTTACGTCAGCTGAAGAAGAGATTGCAGAGCTTCAAAGTCTTATTGAAGGTATTCAAATTTGCTGAAAATAATGATAATGCTAAGTATAAGATGATGACATGGATCCTAATCAAATGATTGGTTGAAAGCATACATGTGACCAGGCATTTATTTTGCCAAACGCATAATTTTGATAATGACCGGTCATTAGTAAAATCATGTTATAAAACATCATTTTATAAAATAAATAAACCATAATCTTATAAAATAAATAATACACATCATTTTGTTTGGGCATTAGTAAAATTACCAATTTGGTATACCTTCAAAACAGTCCAAACACCCTCGGCTACCGCCTCAAGCATGTTAGACTGTTCCAAAGGTACCCTGTGTAGGTAATTCTTACTAATGCTCTCACTGCTGTGTATTATTTGTATAATAATGATAATAATATATTAATAACAGTAATAACTTAAATATAATAACTTTAATAGTAATAATGATGATAATAGTAACAATTGTTATAATAATGATGAAAATAATAATGCAGAGGATAATAACAATAAAATGATGATGATGATGATGATAATGATAATAATAATAAAAATGCTTGGTTAGTTGGTCGGTTTTACCAGACTGCTAAGAAAGCATGCTTATGATTGTAAGTATTAAAACAACCACGGAATAGACAGCTTTTAGTCTTCTCTGAGGGCCTTGTGATCAGAAGAAGAAGAAGAAGAAGAGTGATAATGATTTGAATAATATGAATATACGAATAACAACATTAGTAGATATATTGGAGGAGCTTATGTCAGTACCCTTGTAGGAAGAGGTTTGTATCTGAGCTTCAGCATCTTATTCATGTTTGGTTTTCATTTAAAAAAACTTCATTCATAATGACAGCTTCAGGGGGGCGTTTCACAAATCCTTTTTTTCAATGACAAATCTGCTGTTACCAATCAGAAGCAAGGATTTCAGTAGCTTAAAAACTGTCATTTGTCACTGATGACAAGTTTTGTGAAATGCTCCTCCAGGTGTTAGTTCTGACAGCCCTTTACGTTTTTATGTTCCTTCTGTAGAACCATCAGATACTAGTCAAGATAAGGAGATGCAGGAGTTAGCGACAGCTGAGAAAGACGAGCTCGAGGCCAAGATTGAAGATATATCAGAAGAAGTAAGAGTCGAAGGTTCTTCAGAGGTCAAAGCTTAATTGTGACCAGACACCACAAAATGACAAAAAGATGCCAGATGCAATTTATGTTTAGTTACTTTTAACAATCGTATATTCAATCTTCTTCAATCAACCCAAAACAAAATGAGAATAATACATTACTACTTAAGAGCAAAACGCTTTTAAATGGTGTGGCCTATTCATGCGCCCGGACTCACAATGGTTGGTGCAAGGTGACAAATGAAGGATTACAACTTTATAGAAATGTGGCGCCTGGTCATAATTATACCTGCATAATCCGTTTTTATATGCAGTAATTTTAAGAAGATTGTGATGGATTTTTCAACTAATTTTCTTGTTCTCACACTAAGAAAAACAAACCTGCAATAAAGTTGTATCATATTGTTTTTGGGTGTGTGTGTGTTGTGTGGGTGCGTGTGCGTGGGTGTGTTTGTGTATGTGTGTGGGTGGGTGTGTGGATGTTGGTGCATGTGTGTGTGGGTGGGTATGTGTATGGTGGGGGGGTGGGTGTTGGTGGGTGTGTGTGTGTTGTGTGAGTTGTGGGAGTGGGTCTCGGTGGGTGTATATATCTATATAGATAGATATATTTTGCATCATTTATGTAAACTAACAACAAGTTGTTTTTTCTTTATGCTATAAATGTATACCATACATCAATTGTACCTTGTTAAAGTATGCTATATCCCTCCCAAACTGGATATATGATTAACAGTAAAGTTTCTTGTCCTTTACAATTTATTTTCTGCATGTCTGTACATATATAAATTCATACGATACATTTACTTTTTCTCTCCTTCTCTCTCTATTCTTCTTTCAGTTGGTTGACCTACTGCTGCCCTCGGAGGAAACGGACGATAACGATGTCATCATGGAGTTCACGGCCGGGGTCGGAGGTCAAGAGGCCATGTTGTTTGCGGCGGACATGTTTGAAATGTACCAGCGTTTTGCAGCTTACAGAGGATGGACGTTCAGCGTCTTAGAGTACTTCACGACAGATATGGGTGAGTGGTAATACAGGGAGGTGTTTCACAAAACTTGTCATTAGTGACAAATGACAGTTTTTGTTATAAGCTAGTGAAATCCTTGCTTCTGATTGGTTATCAGCAGAGTTGTCACTGATGTTTGTCATTTGTTGTTGAAAAAAGGTTTTGTGAAACACCCCCAGGACTCGTGCTATGGTGATGGTGTTATGATACGATGGTTCAATCACTTGACTCTCAGTCGTAGGGTTGAGGGTTCAAATCCCAGGCAGGTACTGAAGTCCTTTGGCATGACTTTAAAGGGACTTGGTAACGTTGTGCAGATCAGAGAAAATGGTGCAAAGGTAGTGACTTCTTTGCTAGATGTACAATTAAAAATAATCTGAAAGTTTGAGTGAAAACAGACCATTATTAATGGTAAAATTGGAGAAAAAATGCTCTGATTGATTCCTGAATTCTCCCAACTAAAAGTAATTTAATTAAATTTTGGGTGAACGTAAATTGTCACAAAGCAATGACTTGGCTCTATATACCATTTCAAACATATCAGTGTTGAAAGATTTCTAAAAGCCTGTTTCATGTCTTATTTTCATGGAAAAACGGTTGGACAAATCCTAAAATTGGTTTGGAGAATTTACTGTTAGAGGGTGTCACACAGTGACGCCTTCAGAGAAAACCTTAAATATCTTTGTGGTTTGAGAATCTTTTCAGGATTTTCTGCATGTTGGTGGGTTAGTACGGTAGAAGGAATATAAAAAGTTCATAAAAAAAAACATTTCATACAAAAATTATGCGTGTTTCTCATCAACCTTCAACAATTTACTGAGTCACTTCCCACCCTGGTGTAAATGGGAACCTGGCGATTCCTGGGCTAATAGCATTGACAAATGCTTATGTACCCTTTACAGCTCATTTAATGTATGTTGTTACCAAAGAAGAAGAAAAGCCAGTCAGTCATTCAATAGTGTCTGACAGTGAAGTCTAGCAAGTAAATGGGTTTCCTTGCATAATTTGAATATTAGGACACTGCTAACGTTCAAATTTCACAGATAGGACATACGTGACATATACAAAATTCCTGCAAAGTTCTACAGAATTTGATGTTGGCTGCAAAAGGGACATAGTATCTTTAAAGCATGAGCATAATGTGAGTTGAGTCTCCAATATGATTTATTTATGTTCCGGTTTGTCTAAGGCATGCCCAAATGAGTAACCCAGGTAACTGGGGGTTTTTCTCGGTGGTTTAAATCATGAGCATAATTATGTGAGTAACCAAGATAACCTTTTTATTCCCAGGTGGTTTAAGGCATGCATACATGAGTAACCCACTGATAACTGTTTTTTCCCCAGGTGGCTTAAGACATGCCAGCGTTAGTATGAGCGGTGACCAGGCATACCTGCTTCTAAGGCAGGAGGCAGGGGTACACCGAGTACAGAGGGTACCAAGGACAGAGAGCAAGGGGCGTATACACACCAGTACCATGGCTATAGCGGTGCTACCACAACCTAAAGAGGTACAGGTTTGAATCGCTTAAAGTCAAATAAGTATGGGCTGTCAAAGTGATTTTGACACCACTCGTTTCTTTACCTACCAACAGGTCCTACATATTGCTCTGTCTGCAATTTCCATTAACCACTCCCCAAGACTTGCTTAGAGAATGGGGGGCGGGATGTTTTTTTATGAGGACATCCAATGCACCTTGAGCAAGATTTGAACACCCATTAATGGTTTTTTACCAAGTCTGGTGTCATTAAATTTTGGGCTGTCATGGGGATTTCGACACCACTCGTAGATTTTATCAATCACTAGGAAGAGCCTCCTCTTTTGATAACCAAAAATGTCCACCAATCAATCCATAAAAAAAGTCATCATCATATATTTCCCTCACCCTAAGACTCAGAGAATGGGGGCAGGATATTTCATGAGGGAAATCAAATTTGCCTTGAGCAAGACTTTAACATCCGTTAATGGTAGATCACCAAGTCCGGTGGCGTTGCATTTTAGAAACTGCAGACCATATCCCTTTTTCTTCCTTTCTTTTTTCTTTTTCAAAATATTCAAAATAGCTAATTATGTATGTGACATGGAGGGTGTTTCGCAAAGACTAAGATCGACTTAAGTTGGACTTGAACTATGGCAGACAATTCATGTCACTGGTTGCTCTCACCATTAGTCTCTCAAGGGACGTCACAAATCTATAGAATTAACATTTTTGATAGTATATTAATTTAAAGTTGTGCTATAAGTTCCCAAATTCGAAACACTTGGTGAAAAATTGTTTTTTTTTATTTGTTTAGCTCTTGTAAAGTCATAAGGGGATGTATTTTCTAGGTACAAAAATCCAGTTAAAATGACAATTTTGTTTTCAACACGTAGATTGACCTGAAACTGGACCCTAAAGATTTGAGGGTGGAGACCAAGAAAGCTAGTGGAGCGGGAGGACAGCATGTGAACACAACAGACAGTGCTGTCAGAATTACTCATCTACCAACAGGTATTGTAATGCCTTGTTCACAAGACGACCCATCAACAATGGGCCTTTGGTCTTGTGGGTTGCTGATCTAATGGGTTGCTGATCTTGTGTGTAGCTGATCTAGGGGTCCATTGGTCGTGTGTGTGTATGATCTAGTGAGCCATTCGTCTTGTGTGTAGCTGATCCAGTGGGCCATTGGTCGTGTGTGTTGCTGATCTAGTGGGCCATTGGACTTGTGTGTAGCTGATCTAGTGAGCAATTGGTCGTGTGTGTGTATGATCTAGTGAGCCATTGGTCGTGTGTGTAGCTGATCTAGTGGTCCATTGGTCTTGTGTGTTGCTGATCTAGTGAGCCATTTGTCTTGTGGGTTGCCGATCTGGGGGAGGTTGAATCAAAACAAATACAAGTTTAATGATTGTTTATTTTGCTTTCTTTAATCCTACTTCCATCCCGCATCAGGCATATCAGCTGAGAGTCAACAGGAACGTTCCCAGCACAAGAATCGTTCCATTGCCATGACAATGCTCCAGACCCGTATCTACAACCGCATCCTGGCAGACCAGACCAGCTCCGAGCGATCCATGCGCAGTTCACAGGTCGGCACAGGAGGGCGCTCTGAGAAGATCAGAACCTATAACTATCAGCAGGACAGGATCACTGACCACCGTAGAGGGCGCACCGTCCATGGCGTGCCTGAGTATCTTCTGGGGTCGGAACTCTTAGACGAGATGGTGACTAGCTGTATGGAAGGCGATCAGTGCCAACAAGTCAGAGAAAGGATTCTAGAGGTTTATGATAAGAACAGAGATAGTTGAAGATAATAAAGGATGTGATAATGGCCACTTGACCTTAGATCACCCGCATCGTTCATGGCCTGTTGCAGTATGTCTTGCTTTCTGATCTCTCAGATGAGATGGTTGTATGGAAGGCGATCAGTGCCCACAAGTCAGGGAAAGGATTCTAGAGGTTTATGATAAGAACAAAGATACATGTAGTTGAAGATGAGAAAGGATGTGATAATGGCCACTTATCCTTATATCTGGTGCAGTGTTCATGGTCTGTCGCAGTATGTTCTGGGCTCAGAACTCTTAGAAGAGATGGTGACTAGCTGTATGGAAGGCGATCAGTGCCAACAAGTCAGAGGAAGGATTCTAGAGGTTTATGATAACAGAGATAAATGAAGTTGAGAAAGGATGTGATAATGACCACTTATATCAGGCGTAGAGTTCAAGGCCTGTCGCAGTACGTCTTGCTTTCTGACAGTGGCGTAGACAGGTTCGTACACCTGGGGGGGATGACTCAGGGGCGGATCTAGCTTTTTGCTAAGGGGGGGGGGTTGACCAAAATAATGACGATGCGGAGCATCGTCCACGAGCCGATTTTTTGGGGGGTGTTTATTTAAACCCTGTAAGTGATGTTTTCCTGGCATCTATTAACACAATGGAGACCATAAAAAGCAGTGCATGATAACGTCTTTTTAAATCAAGTAACAGTTAAATACACAGTTATATCCAGAGTTATCATGTGTTTGGTTAAGTTACCAGATGAGTTGAATATCTTCTCACAATATTTGCACTTGAAAGGGTTTCTCTCCAGCGTGCGTTCTTTTTTCTTTCTTTTTTTTCTTTTTTTTCTTTCTTTTTTTTTCCCTTTTTTTGTTTTGTTTGTTTTTTGGGCCGCCCAAGGGGGGGTTTAAACCCCCTAAACCCCCCCCCCCCCGTAGATCCGCGCCTGTTTAATATTGTGGTTATCTTGTGGTTTCCAAACCACAAGATAACCACAAAATACTTGTAAGATTTTCTTTTTTTTACCGTCTGAATTGGCTTTCACCGTGTGAATGCGGCTAATAACAATAAACACAATTACAATAATGATGAGGATTATTATTATCATCATCATAATTATTATTATTATTAATATTATAATTGTTATCATTATTATTATTACTATTATTATCATCATTATGACTTATTAAGTAAGCAAATATCATTCCCCAAAACCTGGGGGGGATGATTGTACATGCCATCCCCCCACCTTGTGAGGTGGGGGGGATGCATCCCCCTCATCCCCCCCGTTGTCTACGCCCCTGCTTTCTGACCTCTCAGATGAGATGGCTGTATGGAAGGCGATCAGTGCCAACAAGTCAGAGAAAGAAGTTTAGAAGTTTATGATGAGAGCAGAGATAGTTGATGATGAATGTCGGGGCCACTTGACATTTGAATTGGCGTGACATGGAACACGTGACAGAGGACCTCTCGTGACATTTTACTTGCTTGAAACTTGATCTCAATTGTTGGCAAATTGAGTGTGA
Source organism: Strongylocentrotus droebachiensis (assembly GCA_035222895.1). NCBI lineage: Eukaryota > Metazoa > Echinodermata > Echinoidea > Camarodonta > Strongylocentrotidae > Strongylocentrotus > Strongylocentrotus droebachiensis. The sequence continues at coordinate 62,168 of JAVYIG010006431.1, forward strand.
CCTGATCAACCCCATTCAAAATGTATCACAACTCTCCTCTATGATATTTGTCCCGAACTTTATCCTGGTAAAAGGTTTGACCTTATCTCAAATGAAAGTCTTGTACTCTCCTATATAAAGACAACTGCTATAACACACTTTTGAAGTGATTTTGCTATGTGCAGTTCCTTTTGTCCAGCTTCGTTGTACCCTTGTACAGCAAGATTGATAAGTTAGGCCCTAAGTCTCCTAAACTATCAGAATTCTTAACTTCAGCCTTTGACTCAACACTGTACCAAAGGCTGATCCAATGGCAACCCTAATTTTAACCCTTTAGCTTTAAAGAGAAGGTTGAGTGCTGGGAAGAGGTGAAACATGATTTGTGAGCATTATCATTGTTCTATGCAAGTGTGGAAGAACATCAGATACAAAATGTTCCCTGAAAAGTGAAAAGCATCGCTCTTCAAATGCCTTAATATTCTTAATATGGCATGTAACAGCATACATATTGGGACAGATTTTTATGCCACATGTTTATGTAGTCCCGTATACATCTCTGTGTGTAAAGTGCTTATAACTTTACCAAGACTGGTCCAAATTTCTTAACATTTTGATGATTTCAGAACCTTGCAGTACACACCAATACTTATATGCTAGATGATCAACCTTTACTGATCGATTCCACACCGTTTATTTCACAATGCAATCGCATGACCAGAACTCAACTATATCTTTACCCCCCATGCCTAATAAACATAATTCTCATCCTACCGGTTTACTCGCAGGGACTTTTGGCTCGGTGTACGGCTTCAAAATAAGGAGATAAATACACGACAATGAATGGGTAAAATGAATGGGTGAAAAGTATGGAGTGGAAAATAGAGGACTGAGTTGAAAATAAAGAAGGAGAATAAGGTATTTTTTCAGTAGCTTATAACAGTTGTCGTAAATTGTTATTGATAACTAATTGTATGAAACAGGGACCAGGTTCATAGGTTCAATGTCTCAAAGCAACAAATCAAATCTTCAAAACCATATCTCCTTCAATACAAGTCTGAATAAACATTGTAAAGATTAACCGAATCAGGTCCTTCTTTTTAATGAAGAGCGTTATTTATAGAAATATCAAGATTAGCGTTGGACAAACAAGATGGCCCTATTTGCATTCAAAATTAAGAGAATGATTGATCGATATTCCAAGATATAATTTACTCAATTGTACATTTCAATTTAACATAGGGAGAGAAGAAATGGGAGTGTATTTTGAGAAAGACATTTCGACATCTATTTTTCTTTCATTAAATTTAAAGTCAGCTGTGGACAGTGCAAATCTCTCTTTTTTCAAGTTATTCCTTAAGAATACAAGTTTCTGCTGTAAGCATACACATGCATCTTATTTATGAACTGGTGTGTATAAAGTATCACTATTGTTCAGATACGAGTTTTCGTTAATGGTTAGACTTTTCAATGAGTCCACTTATCCATCAAAATGTTTCATATCTTGACATGTAAATAAAGATAACTTTTTTCTGCATAAATTGATGGCCATAAGCGCCTCCTCATTCTTCTCACGCAATGTGTATTGCACTTCATTTTCAGACAACTCAATATCATTTAGCCGTTAGTTCATTGCTTGGGTTTGAATTCAGGTCATGCGTAATAGTCCATATTGAGGGGAATACCATGCATGTTCCCCCTGTCAACTATAGCAGCTAAATTCAAAGTAAATGCTTGTCGGCGTTGTCGTTCGTATTGGCAAAAGAGGATGAGTTGGTAGGCAGTCATAGAAGAAAAAGAGACAGAAAGAAAGAGAGAGGGGAGAGATAGAGAAAGAGAGAGAGAGGGAGAGTGAGGGGATGGGATAGAAAAGAGATTAGGCAAATAATTAAATGGAGAGAGAAAGAAAGTAGGAATGAAGAACTTGAAATTGTTTAATTATCTTCTGAATATAAAGTAGAGACAACCCTACATGTTGTATTATTGGGCAAAAAGAATTTCCGTTTCGGTTTAATAACATTTGGAGTGGACTTTAAAAGATTATTATTATTAGTAGTATTATTATTATTATTATTATTAACAGGACATCTATGTATAACCCTAAATGAACATCATAACAACTTGTACATTAACCCTAACCCTAACCCTTAATTCAAAACCAAATATAACTTATTGAACTAATGACTAATGATTGGGAGTGCCTTTAAGCTTCCTCTGCCTGTAAACTTACGATAATGGCAGTAATTCTATTGTTCAATCGTTAACAGGATACGAAAATGTCCTGCAAATGACCATGTCTACTTAATGACTCATTTTTTTACTATATATATGTCCGTCTAATGAGGCTGTACGATAGGCTTATTCACTGCAAAGGGAACTAGAATCAGAAATATGAACCGATAATTTTCAGGCTCATGGTTGAGGTTGATCGACATAATAAATTAATTAATCAAATATATATACAAAAGTAACAAAGAAAGTTGAAAAGAAAATTTAAACAATTTACTCCTTGGAATTTAAATGGAATATTATTTTTTGGAAACCCAACAAGTCAATTACAAGCACCCCCCCTCCCTTCTGTCTTCTCCCCTCCCCTTCAACTCCCTCTCTCTCTTTCAACCTCTCTCCTTCCTTCTATCACGCTCTCTCTCTCGCACACACTAAATAAACGCTATCAATATAATTCTAAGGTATGATATTTCTGTAGATATCGCTGTCTGAAGAGGTGTGATTATTTGTGTTAATGATTAATGATTTATATATTTGAATTTTCCTGTTGGAGCAGTATAAGTATGCATTGTGATAAAGTTCAATGCAATATGGGGCGTCTTCTACTATATAACATCCATCTTGTTATCCAAGTTCAATTGGTCTTTAGAGTCAATATATTACTTAAAATAACATTCATTAAGAGCTGAAATCCTACGCGAAAGTTTAATATCCTTAGCCACCTCTTGTAGTTGCTTTTAATTAACAAAGCCAAGAATAGTTATTGAGATTTTCAATTTACTCCGTACCGCCAAAGGTCTACGAGCAATTATTCTAAAGTAATGAAAGGTGACGTCACTTTCCTATTTTCTCATTTTTTCCCTCAACATTTGTGAGTGACCAACAAGCGGGTAAAATTGGCTGGGTTATTAAAATGAAAGTTATATACTAAATACAAAAAACTTATTACAAATCCGAGACCTTTTCTGCCAGAATATCTTACTATTTTTAAAATTCACAGTAATCAAATAGCCATTTGCTTGATGTTTTTTTTAGCTTGTGATTTTTTTGTAACAGCTAGGATAGGTTTTGAGGAATCAATATATCAATGACATGCGAAGCTTGAGTTGGGTTGATTCCTCCTTATCACTGATGTGTCCAAAGTATCACTATTGTTACGAATCAAAATTATAATAACTGATAAATGGATATGAGACTATTATACATCACGCAATATCTCATATCTCGATAAAAAAATTGATAACCTCTCTAAAGCAAACAACAGGAGCAATAGCTTCGTTCTTTTACTTCTCATGCGAAGTAAAATATCTTTCATTTTCAATCTAAGAAGTCGCTGGTTCGTTCTCTGGGGTTTTACAATCATCTGAATTCAGTGCCTTTTTGTCTACTACGGATTTAGTGACTGTATTAGGACTGTATATTGCTTCGTTTGTGTTAAAATAACACAAATTCATAAGTAAGTTTTCTTTTCTGTTTTTATTTTTAAAAAAATTCAGTTCCCCTTGTTGTAATATCTGTGGTGTGGATAGGAATAAGAAGTTTTCAATGACAGAGGATTTATCCAAATCATGAATGTTATTAGTTTATAAATACCCGGTACTATTATCGTGCTGAGCATTTGGCGGGATTTGGGGCAAAGGTAAAGGAAGAAAGAAATCCTATTTCATGTATACATTGCGATAAGTGCTGGCGATCATCAGTAGATCAGTAGATCTAGGATTTGATTAAAGACGGATGTGAACCAAACATACTCTGCCTATATTGCAGTTGCAGGGACGGTATTCCGAAAACTATGTTTACTTCTTTGTTAACTAATATTTTAAGTCCCAAAGTAAACATATACCCTTCACATACCTCCAAATTGGTATTCTGATAACTATATTATAGGCATGTTTTCTTCTTTCAAATGACACTCACGTCACGCATGTTTGTCGAAGTATATGACTTAGGGCAATATTTTCTTTTATAATGTTTCGCTTTCCATTATATTAATTACAATTATAATTAAATCATAAAAGTCCAGTAGTACGCCCAAGTGATAAGGCGCTTTTAGGGAGAAATATAGACATTGATGATATAGTTTTTACATGAAATCCGAGAGATTTGACCATTTCTACGTCACAACCCGTGACCAAATTGAGATTTGCATAGATATAATGATTTTTTTTTATATTTGAAACATTAATAAGTTTATTGGTAAGATTGTTTTTTCAAACTGTTGTCATTTTTCTATTTCTGATTGTCTGCTTTGATACAATTGAACTCATTGCAAAGCTTAGATAACCCTTTAAAGCCCAAGTCACACTGGGTGTGTCACCGGTTGCCGACTTCTGACAACCAAACAAAATATGCGACCACCGACAACCGATTGGCAAGAATTTACAGTGGACGATCAGTTGCCGATTTGATATAGGGCAGAGCCTGATCGGTTGCCAAATGTCGTACAGTTAGAAAATGCTAAGAAACCACTCATCTCAGATTAACGGGCAGTATCATTACCGCAAACACGCAGATGAGAAAAATTAAATTCTTTGTCATTATTAGCTAATGTATTTGTTTGAATATAGTGTGAATTCATTTTTACCTTGTTATGAAATGAAAGACTCAGCTTAATTTTAAGATCCTCGAAATAAAAAAGGATTAATGCACTCAATTTGTTTGAAATGGAAACGACATGTCTTCTCCTGAAGTCATATCTGTAATATAATTTATATCATTGTTAACAATGCAGGTTACTTGCTACCATCTGCTCCTCATCATGGCGTCCAACTTCCCAGCAGAGAGAGATGAAAAGGTCAAACTACGCACTCGGAAAGGTCATGACATGACATGGTCATGTGACATACATGGTGAGCCAATCAAATTTTACTGTAAAGAACACGAGATCCCTGTTTGTCATCCATGCGCCACCAAAGATCACCAGAAACCATGTCACCTTGACAATATCGGAGATGTCGTCTTGGAGCTGGTCAGGAAGCTGGATGATAAACGGCTTGAAATAGACAAAACTAAACCACAGTTACAGAATCTTGACTCTAAAATACAAACTTGGTCAGCTTGTGCAAGTAAGCACTTTAAGGCCATCGATAGTGCGGCAAACGCTACGTTCGAGAGTAAAATGGAGAGCATAAAAAACAAGAAAGTGGATAAAATTTGTTCAATAAATGAGGAGGCAGATGAGGAGATACATCTGGTTAATGAGAAGAGGAAAAGGCGGATCAAGTCATGTCACGAGGAAGCAGAAGAGCAACAACTAATCATCAGAAAATATCTAGCAAAAGTCGAATCAGAGACAAAGGCAATTAGCGAGATGGTTGCTAAAAATATCGAAGATCTTAAAAGTAAGAATCAGCATGCAATCCTCATTATGGATAATGTTTACACAAAGATCAAACGAATCAAACAAGATGACAACACATTGGTGGTTGAAGCTCCTCAAGTACTTGCATCCCTAGATGACATGTTAAATTTGAATGTTTATCAAGATGTTAGCGACTGTCTTGATCGAATAAGGAGTGAAGTTCAGAGAGTGAAGTTTGTCGAGGGTGAAGTAGGTGGCGAACACTACGGGAGAATCGATGGCTATATCGGTAAATGGGAGTTTGTAAAGTCAATCCACATTCCACGGATTGTTAATTTCCCACGGATGTGTGGTTTGATCAGTGATGATGAGATATTTATGCAGGAAAGACATACCTCTGCCACGTATGCTACAAATATCACCACTGAACACACTGAGATAGTCATTGAAGAAGATGGTAACGTGTATATTACATCATGCGCCCCCTTAGACAGCAATGTAATAGTATGTGGTAAGGGGGGACGAGGCTGCACGGGTGGCAGCTTGGATGGACGCATCACTCTATATGACAGACAATGGAAGGTGATAAAAGACATCAGCATACCGAGGAATAACAGCCATAGTTGTGTATACGTTGATGTTGACAGGGACGGGATGATCATAGCTGCTCAGGAGAATCAGTCTAAAATCTACGTCATCAACCCTGCTGATGGTAAGGTAGTACACACTATTACGATGCAGGGCAAGAAGTTGTGGAATGATATACAAGCCCTGTCATCAGGTGATATCGTTGTGAAGACAGGTGATAAGGGATTCAGTGTCATCTCACGATCAGGAGAAGAGAAGGCTGTCATACACTCTGATGAGTGGTGCACGTCATGGTGTCGCGTTAACAAACTGACAGACACACTCTACATCACATACTTGGATAGAAAGCGTTCTATCTACGCAGTTGATCAGGTGTCATGTGATGGTATCATCCAGGCAAAGAGGATCGTGGAATACAAGAAATCAGACCGGGGCGGCTACCTGTACACTTACCCATGCTTCTTAACTCATTCTGGTAACCTTGTTGCTTGTGACAATGACAAGCTTTTTGTGTACAAAAAGATATTTATTGTATAAGTCAAAAGAAGAAATAGATCAAATTCCTCATATTGCAGGCCAAATTTTCCTCAACGGATTATTGAATGATCCAATTGTTCGAATAACTAAATTGAAATTAAAGCATCTCTATTTCTCGCAAATGAATTTGTTTTAAATATTGAATACTAATATATTATGTTTAATTGATGCTAATTACTTCGAGATATCGGTGAACTTTTAGAGGTTGTTAGCAAGTCCACACTCGGAATACAATAATGTTCACCTTTCAATAATTACATAACATTTTATTTCTGAATATGATAGAGAAGATTATAATCACAGCAACTCATAATCGGGTAGGCTACAAAATTGCTGAAGTAAACGGGTGATCCTTAATTTCTATGTATGTATTATAATCTTCATAAACGATTATTTGTTATTTTAATGATTTTTTTCCCGAGTTATCATGTGGACCAATATTCAAATGGATGTGATTCAAGTTAACCATGGATTGAGAATTACTACTTTTAAACAAACAAAAGAAGAGTCATAACTACAGTTATGACCTTCCGGTGGTACACAACGTTTTTAAATTGATACAACGTATCACTTTGGAACAGTTATGAAATGTTACGTTTAACAAAATACAGAAAATCTTAACATAAATAAGAAATGGCTCGGTATAATATTTGGCAAATGTCTTCCATTTCCAAAATCATCGCGAGATTTCAAGAGGGATTTCAGGTTCAAAGCTGGTTTTATCAATATAATGTCAATGATGTGTAGCTTACACAGGGATGGTCATGTCCAGATCTTACGAAGTTGTGTCGATGAGTTTACAAGCTGAGACATTGAATTCAAAATATTGATGTATTATTGATTATTGCTTATTATTATAAATGCATGTGAATTCATGATACATTGCTGTTTGTACTAAACACAGATAAATGAACAGGCGATTCAATCAACTGTGTGTACACTGGATTTATAATGTAAACAAAACTACAACAAAACAATCCAAATAACATTGGGATTTTAAAAGCAGTTGACAACCAGTATCTCTTTGGTTAAGCATAGCTGATAAAGAAAAAACTTTTCATGGAAATATGCCTTTTATGTTAATCTTCATTGTAATGCTTTGTCAGACGAATGAACTGTTTTATATTATCCAAATATGATTGTCTTTAGTAGAAAATATTACTTGTCAAAGTTGTAAAGTGTAGTTCCGAAGCATTGACGAAACTCCTTACTATAAAGAGGCGTTTTGTTAGTAATGTTTATTTTGTTCATTTTCATTCTGGTATCTGTTACTATATACATACATACATACATACAATTGTCTTTTATATAGCGCAACATCCAACGAATTGCTCGAAGCGCTTTACAGAGATAATGACATAGTAAACACAAGATAATACATGTATACAAAAGTAATTATAATAACAAACAAAAATATTAGAATTACAATTTACTTATTGAAGAGGTACGTTTTTAGTTTTTTCTTGAAAATTTCAACTGAGGGAGAGGTACGGAGGTCGAAAGGGAGGGTATTCTATTACCTGTCACATTTGCAAAGTACACAATGTTAATCTGGCTTTTCATTTCATCCGCTCAAACAATTAAAATCATAAGGTTAAGAATAAAAGTATTTGTCATTATTTTAGCATGACTTTTAGAATACAAGAATTTACAAATACAAGTATTTGCTACCCCCCAAAAATGTGCATTCATTAGGCGTAGTTGAAATAGGTTTAAGTGATATAAGCGAGAGAATGGGGAAAATGTAGACAGAGGATCAGAGAGAGAGACAGAGAGAGTGATCGAGAAAGAACTAGAGCGAAAGAGAGAGAGAGAGAGAGAAAGGGAGAGAGAAAGCTTTGAGCATGTTTATGAAAAGGCGCTATATAAATATCAATATGTATGTATGTAAAGAGAGAGAAAGAGAGAGGCGGGTGGAGGTAACAAGGAGACACCATTAAAACAAATACAAACAAAGAACTAGACATTTAATTGTGCCTAACCAACACGAGCGTTATCGCTTAAATATCGTTTATAAGATCATGCATCAATAAGACATGGAAGATTATCATGATTATTCGACATCCTCATTTTGACCAGAGAGAGATAGGCCTACCCTCCTACGACCAAGCATTTGGCCGGCACTAGAGCTTTACAACTGGTTAAGTCGCTATATTTTCAATGTTGATTGTTATGTTAATGATAGAGTTAATGATGATGAGGATGATTGGGATGATGATGATGATGATGATGATGATTGGGATAATTACGATGATGAAGAAGATGTTGGTGTATAACCACCATGGTTATATTATAAACCATGGTGACGATATATCATCATCATCATCATCACCTCTATCGTCTTAATATCACAATTTCATTTTTCGGGAACTGTTAACATATCACCAGAATTTTCACTATGCTTTGTCCGAATCAGTTGGAATTGTTATTTTGTGCTCTCTAGCTAAAGTAGATTGATACTAGTAGTTCAGGAATTTCTAAAAACACCCGGCCTTTTCTTTTACACGGTACACAATTTAGTTGAATTTCATTCAAAACCGATAAGTCAAAAGCTATTTAAGAGGCATATCAAAACATTAATTATCAGTGTATGATTTAAGAGGACATGGGCTACGAAAAGTTTTGCTTCAGATACAATAATTTTCAATTGTCTGCTCGAAAATTCGATTTGTTAATCATATGTTTCTAGCTTCTTGCAAAATCAATGTTCAAAACATGTTTTAATGTGTCAAACGTTAACCTGTAACACTACAATGGTTTTCCTTTTCGACATTGTTAAGCATCGTTGGACCCCCTTCTATCCTTTTGTAATACATATGTCATGTTAGAAAATGTGTCATATTGCAACAACACATCTTTACCTCATGCTGAAGGCGAAATGGTCCATATTTCAGTAGATCTATACAGGAGAGGCATCGTAATATGGCTTAACTGAGATAAGGGCACAGAGCAAAGGAATAGGACCCGAAAATGGGGATTCCCTCTCGACCCATACCAACCATGATGGTTCGAAACTCATAGCTAAGAGATGACGCGCTGCTATGTTGCCGAACAGACTGGTTGACTAATGCATGAATAGTTGGAGATGACGCGCTTCATTCTCGAATGCTAGGGCAAAGTAGCTTACTAGCAGACGATCTCCCAATGCTTGTAGAGTAATCACAGGGCTACGTTTTGTTTGAACTTAATTTGAAATTGATAACAACTTCATCTGTCCTTTAAATTTGCTAATATGGAATATAATTCGAGCTCCAAAACAGTTTAAACAACACCGTCTATGCAACAGTGTACGCATTGATCTCATCTTAAAAGACATACCAATGGCCCTTTGCCTTTGTTTCAAGACTGCAATATGTGATATAGCTGAATATTATCACTGAAAATAGTATTATATTTGAAGAGGTTGTATCATTTCGTTGTGGATTTTACCCGACAATAGCTTGAAGAGGTTTTTATGAACAACTATTGTCATCCACTCTTTTACCACAGGAATGTTCGTTCTCCTTCCCTTCTCTTTCTCTATTTCTTTCTTTACCTATTTTTTCCGGCTTTCTCCCTCGATTTCTCGTCCCCACATTTGTCTCTCTGTCTCTCTTCCTCTCTCTGCCTCTCTCTCTGTCTCTCTCTTGCTCTCTCTCCCTCTCTCTCTCTGTAATTCTTTCTCATTAGCTTTCGCCATCTCTCTTCCCCTCTCTTTCTCTGTTTTTCCTCCATTCTTTCATTTTAGTACTCTTTCAACAGACGAACACGCACACTCGCACCCCACACACACATAAAGAAAGTTGAATAAGTTAACAGTCAGGAATTGCACAAGGAAAGATAATCATTGCATTGTTTATCAATATGATATATTGATTACATGCCTTTGGGGCAGTTATATGACAATAGGATGCGTAAATACGAAGTCCATAGATTAGGGGTGCAGTGGTATAGCGTCCTATGGAATTATTTGTCTTTTCCCTTTTTCCCATCAACCCTCTCCCTGTTTACTTTACTACGCCGTGTTCTGAGAATACCAGTGCCCTTTTTCATAAAACCTGTTTTTCAGCCTGACGAATTTCGTACCAGAATAAGTTCTGTTGAATTGTACCTTCAAATGAATCAAGCACGTACCTTGCCTACACAAGCCACCTCAGCATTTTCTAGACATGACACATGATGATCATTGATCTTGTTCACGTTATCTGTGTCTGTCTATTCCTCTCTCTTTTTCTGTCTTTCTTTCGTAAAGTTCTTCGGTAGCAAACAAAAGGAGTTCAGACGGTACACAATGTTTATGCCAATGAACGTACATAGCAACCTTGATTCAGTGTGATTCATTCCTATCACTGATGGGTCCAAAGTATCACTATTGTTAAAAATCAAAAAAAAATGATGAAGTGATGGAAGACTATTTATTCATCAAGCAAAATCTCATATTTCGAAATGTAAATATTGAAATCCTTTCTAAATCAAACAGCGTGGGCATTAACTAGCTTCGTATACTTCTCATGTTAGACGGTAAGTAAATCATCTTTCGTTTTCGATCCAACAAGTCGCTGGTTCGTTCTTTGGGTTTTTACAGTGATCTGAATTCAGTGGATTTTTGTCTAGACTAATGCTGATTTAACTTCGATTAAGACTTTACATTATTTTGCTTGTCTTCAAGACAAAGTAATCGGTAAGTTTTTTTTTTTAATTATTAATTTTTCAGTTGCCTTTATTGTTATTTATGTTGTGTGGAAAGGAAGAAAAAAAATGCAAGCATTATAAACAAATCTTTGATAGAGAAGGAATCCGAAATATGAATTAATTCATAATGGAAGTCAGCTATAAATATATAATAATTATATCGTGCTGAGTGTTGGATAGCGAAGAAGCATGCGTAAATACGCTTCCGGTCAAGAAATTAAAACAAAATCCAGTTATGTATTGCTTTAAGTGCCGGCGTATGATGGTGTCATTATTACATGTCCGATTTTCGCGCAAACTCATCATTTCTAAAACTTCTGAAACTTCTAAAACTTCTAGAACTCCTTAATTATATGTGAATCGGACCATGTGGTGATGTTGATCATCAGTAGATCAGCAGATTTAGGCTTTGATTACAGACGGATATAAACTAAACATATTTGGCCTATATTTTCATGGACGGTATCCCGAAAACTATGTTAACTTCTATTTTAACTAATATTTTAAAGTCCCAATGTGTTGGGAGCCCCTAATTCGCCAACAAAAATTGATGGCACAATTTCACTTTATCATAATGTGAAAGAGGGGGTCAGTTGAGACACACTTCTGCAAATATTTCCCCCATAAAAACATGTTTGAGGACAATTATTGACACAAAAATGCATTATTTGTGTTTTCTGTTGTACGCAGAAAACCTAAATTTGTATTCTTTCATCAATATTCGACTTCAAACACATTTGTTCTGACAATCTTTGCAGAATTGTGTTTTAAATGATATCCCCTTTCATATTATGATACAATTTATGTCAACAATTTCCATCAAAATGTTAGGGCTCCCAACACTTTAGAGGGGCCTTAACATATCATTCACATACCTCTAAATCGGTATTCTGAAAACTGTAATATGGGAATGGTATCTTCTTTCAGGTTTCACCCACGTTAAGCCAATTTTTCAAAATGTATGACTGAGGAGAATCTTTTCTTTTTAGAGAATTTGTAATGATTCGCTTTCCACTATATGGATTAATATATACATTGCATTGTGAATTTGTGTGTAGTACTCCAAGTGAGATGGCGCTCTTAAGTAGAAAAACAGAAATTACTGATATGTGTTTACATGATACACGGGAGAGTTTGCCATGATTAATTGACTACGTCACAATCCACTGACAAAATTGCTAATTTGAACTTCAAATAGATGTAGTGATAACTTTATTATTAATGGTACAATTCATTTCAAAGTTTTGCCATACTCTTTTCTCTTATTTTCTGCTTTTATAAAATTTAACTCATTACAAAGCTTAGATTAACCCTTAAATCCGAAGACACACTAGGTGTATGACCGGTTGCGGACCTCTGACAACCGAACAAAAATATGCTTCCACCGACAACTGACTTGAAAGAACTTACAGTGGACGATCAGTAGCCGATTGGACATAGAGCAGTACGTGGCTGATCGGTTGCCAAATGTCGAACAGTTCTATTTTGTGTCGTGTTTGCCGTACAACTATCAGCTAATCACCAGAATGTGATACAAATCTATGACTTTTGGTTTCAGTGTAAATGCAGATATGGAGACAGCATACACCATTAAAGGAATGGGTATCTTTGTCTAAGATTATAAACAAAATCCTGGATTTAGCTCATGCTGCAATGATAAATATAAACCTTAGGTCAGCCAGGTATCCCATGACGTTTACAAGCCGACCGCCCGTCTGATTATCAAGATATTTATGATTGGAATCCGTTTTCCCAACGGTTTTTATAACACTACAGGCTATTGGGGGAAGGTGAAGCGCAACAGACGTTGATAACAAGTAGGGCCATGCATCTCAGATTAGGCATTGTTAAACAATGCCTTTTTTTAGCAAAGCAGATTGGATTTTATTTTTGTATGTCATCATGTATAGGCTTAGATATTGTGTTAAACAAATTAATGTCATAACAAGCTCATTTTTTAAAGAAAACATAATTTATTGATTTTATTAAGAATTTTGTAAAAGAAGTTTCTTTGCAGTATCTTGATGGTAAGCAAATTGAAAATGTTAGTAAAGAAAAACTTTAATTTGTTATTAATGGCGATTTATTTATTGAGATACGTTTTTGATGAAATTAAGACGGTGTCAGTTATTAATGCAATACAACAGAAGAAGAAAGAAATACGTATAGAAAATGATCTTGAAGGTGATATAATCAAGTTACAAAGACTGATTGGACAGAATTATGAAAAACAGAAGTAACATGCAATAATACAGTTATTGATAGAAGAATTAAAACATTTCAGGAAACAGAAGATTAAAACTGGCTGATGATTCAAGTAAAGCAATTTGGGGAAAACCCGTCTGAATATTATTTAAACTTGGAGAAACAAAGAATGGTTGAAAAATCTTTAATGAAATAAATTAATGACAATGGTACAGTATTGCAAGAACACGAAGATATCTTAAATGATATCTGGGCGTAATATGAATATTTGTCTAAGCATCATGCTAATTCTGATGCAAAAGAGCTTTTATCAAAGAAAAAACAAGATCAGTATCAAAGACTCACAGAAGAAGAGTGTACATCCCTAGAAAGAGAGAGAGAGAAAGAGAGACTGAAACAGAGAGAGAGAGAGAGAGGGTATTTCGCATAGACGTTGAATATGCATTAAAGAAGATGAAAAATAATAAATCATCAGGTCAAGATGGATTTACAGTAGAATTCTTTCTTTGTTTCTTTCAAGAGTTGGGCAATTACAGGGTTCGTAGTAAATTCCCGATATTAACTATGATAGAATCCTTGACAAAATGAAACGCAGGAATATAATGAAGTATTGGATCAAACGGAGTAATACGGTTTTAGGAAGAGTTACAGTTGCTAAATTGTTATAACTTGTTCATGTCAATCACGAAGAGAGGGCACATAATTATGACGAGAGGGGGGGTTGGCAGATAATCAGTGCTTTAGTCAGGCGCGGATCCAGGATTTCTTAGGGGGGGGGGGCCTAAATTTGAAATTATGCGAGCCAAATATTGGTACGTAATGGTGACCAACAGTGACGTAATGCGGGGGGGGGGGTCGGTGCAGGGAGGGGCGAGTTTCCCCCTCCCTCCTCCGCGAACGCGGAAGTTTTGACGTTTCATTAAATTATTAGAGAATAAAAACGATTCGTTGTACCGTTCTCAAAAATAATTCTCGTCTGAATTTAGTTTTTACGATTTATTAAATTATTACGATTCTTTGGAGAGTTCTCGACTCTTAATCCACGTCTGAATTCCAGTTCCCCCCTCCCGCGCTTCGCGCGGAAGCTTTTTAAGATTCCTTTGATCATTAGAGAAAGAAGATGATTCGTTGTACCGTTTTCGACACTTATCCTCGTCTAAAATCAGTTTTCCCCCTTCCGCGCGAAGCGTGGAAGCTTTTACGATTCATTAAATCATTAAAGAAAGAAGACGATTCGTTATACCGTTCTCGAAAATAATCCTCCACATAATAATCCTCCCCCACATCCCGCGCAAAGCGCGGAAGGTAACATTAAATCATTAAAGATTCGTATTACCGTTCTCGCCTCTTAATCCTCGTCTGAATTCAGGTTCCCCCCCCCCCCCCTCTCGCGCGAAGCGCGGAAGCTTTTACGTTTCATTAAATCATTCGAAAGAGGACGATTCGTTGTACAGTTCTCGACTCTGAATCCTCGTCCGAATTCACGTCCCCCCCCCCCTTTCCGCGCGAAGCGCGGAAGCTTTTAAGTTTCATAAGATTCTGAGAGAAAGAAGACGATTGACTGTACAGTTCTCGAATCTTAATCCTCGTCTGAATTCAGTTCCCCCCTCCCCCCAGCGCTAAGCGCGGAAGCTTTTACGTTTCAATAAATCATTCGAAAGAAGACGATTCGTTGTACAGTTCTCGACCCTTAATCCTCGTCCGAATTCAGGTCCCCCCCCCCCTCCCCTTCCCGCGCGAAGCGCGGAAGCTTTTAAGTTTCATAATGTTATGAGAGAAAGAAGACGATTGGCTGTACAGTTCTCGACTCTTAATCCTCGTCTGAATTCAGGTTCCCCCCCCCCTGCCGCGCAAAGCGCGGAAGTTTTTAATTTTCATTAAGTCATTAGAGAAAGAAGACGATTTGTTGTACCGTTCTCGAAAATAATCCTCGTCGGAATTTAGTTTCCCCTCCATCCCGCGCGAAGCGCGGAAGCTTTTACGTTTCATTAAATCATTAAAGATTCGTATTACCGTTCTCGCCTCTGAATCCTCGTTCGAATTCACGTCCCCCCCCCTTCCCGCGCAAAGCGCGGAAGCTTTCAAGTTTCATAAGATTCTGAGAGAAAGAAGACGATTGACTGTACAGTTCTCGACTCTTAATCCTCGTCTGAATTCAGTTCCCCCCTCCCCCCAGCGCTAAGCGCGGAAGCTTTTACGTTTCAATAAATCATTCGAAAGAAGACGATTCGTTGTACAGTTCTCGACCCTTAATCCTCGTCCGAATTCAGGTCCCCCCTCCCCTTCCCGCGCGAAGCGCGGAAGCTTTTAAGTTTCATAATGTTATGAGAGAAAGAAGACGATTGGCTGTACAGTTCTCGACTCTTAATCCTCGTCTGAATTCAGGTTCCCCCCCCCCTGCCGCGCAAAGCGCGGAAGTTTTTAATTTTCATTAAGTCATTAGAGAAAGAAGACGATTTGTTGTACCGTTCTCGAAAATAATCCTCGTCGGAATTTAGTTTCCCCTCCATCCCGCGCGAAGCGCGGAAGCTTTTACGTTTCATTAAATCATTAAAGATTCGTATTACCGTTCTCGCCTCTGAATCCTCGTCTGAATTCAGGTTCCCCACTCACGCACTTCGCGCGGAAGCTTTGACGTTTCACAAGATTATGAGAGAAAGAAGACGATTCGCTGTACCGTTCTCCATACTCTTAATCCTTTTTTCAAAGGTGTTCTTTGTATGCTCCTTTTTCTTCCTACGTCCTCTTCCGATTTGGGGGACCCCCCCCCCCCCCCCCCTGGCTACGCGCCTGCGGTCAGATAAACACATTTTGATACCTAGCTTGTCCGACCCCGCAAGCTCAGGGGTTTAAGGCAATAAATTGCGGTCAGATAAGCATTCAGGGGCCCGCCTTAGGGCACCTGGTGGGGTCGAGGCGGCTGAGCCGGCCCCGGAAGCTCAGGAGTTTTAGGCGTTTAATTAAGGTCAGATGAGCATTTTTTTGTTATACCTTATTATTTTATGACACTGGCAGGTAACTATTCTTTCTTTCTTGCTCTCATTCTATTTTATTTCTATTTAATATACTTTTTCAAAAAGGTGGTTGGGGGGGGGGGGGGGCGGGGGGGGGGGGGAGGGAGCTCCAGGCTCCCAATCCCCGCCCTACCTCGGGCCTGACATGTAGGAATCTCAAGAATCATATTTCTTGCCTGGCTGTAAATTTAGTAATTTGTCATTCTCCAACAAACACATATTAACAAACGTATTTACTAAAAAGTAAGGAAAAATCTCGGAAATTATGTCATTTCTTTCCCTTTCCTTCCTTCTCTCTTATTTTTGTTATTGGGGGGGGGGGGGGGGGGGGGTCAACAACCTGGGAGGCAAGGCCCTTTCGGCCCCCCGATCTCCTTCTTCCCCCTTTTCTTTTTTTCTTCCTCTTCTTTCTTTCTCTTCTTTTCCTTTCTTCTCTCTCTTTTTTTTTTGCGGGGGGGGGGGGGGCAAGGCCCGCTCGGCCCCCCCCCCCCTGGATCCGCGCCTGGCTTTAGTAAAGCATAACGCTTTCAGGGATTCAAAGATATGTGAGTGTACCTCGGTCCCCAGCTAATTTCTTTTCCTCCTTTCTATTTTCTAATAATCTTTTCTTTATCTCCAAATAAGTTGGTTTTTTTTGGTCTATTTTTACTATCTATAAATATCATATATTTTATCAACATTATGATATGATTTAATAACTGTTCCTTCCCTATGTTTAACTCAACTACCCCTACATGGATACCTTTCCAATTTATATTTGTAATCTCTACTAAATCAAATAAATTCCCACACTCTACCCAAATTGGTTTTACTTTCTCACAAAGACAAAATAAATGCTCGTAAGTTTCTTCATATTTACCACAAAAAGAACATAAATTACTATTAACCATTTTAAATGTATATAAATGTAATTTAGTATATACAATATTATAAAGCATTTTAAATTGAAATTCTCTAAGCTTACTAATACTATTCAATGTGCAAGTCTTAAAAATATTAATTGTATATCTTTTCCATGAATATTATAAGTCTGTCGTTCTGCATATGATTTTTCTACTCTCTTATTTAATAAGTATATAACTTTTGAGGTTATTTGATCTAACATTTATACCTTTTCAAACATAATAATATCCATATCTAATTCCCTATCTATATTTGAGTGAGTATTTTTATTCTAAAAATGTTTCCATGAAGGCGGGATGCCAAAAAATTACGTTGTATTTTACTAATTTCTAAACAATTTAAACCTTTTCTTTGATATTCCTAATTAGATTTTATATTACCTTCCTTATCAACAATATGATGCAACTTATAAACATTTGTGTTAATCTATTATTATAAATAATCTCATTCCTCCTAGAAACATTTTCCTTTAACAAAAATATTCTTGTAGCCATCCAAACGTCCAGCATGTCTCTATAAAACGCTGGTAATACTAATTCAGATATACCTACGGTTGCATCATTATAAAATATCAAAATTCATCCAGCATCTTTAGTTAAATAATTAAAATATTGTTTCCATCCCATATTTGCATCCCCCATTAAAACTCTCTTTACCCACATAATCATCTGCACTAAAATAAATAAATGAAAGTCCGTTAATCTTAGTCCACATCTACAATAATCCAAGAACATTACATTTCGCTTAATCTTTTCTTTTCCTTTCCACAAAAAGTCAAAAACCAGTTTATCCAAATCTTTAAATACTCAATTTGGTACTGGTGTCAGCGCCGATACATAAATCAATTTTGACAAAATAACCGTTTTTAATCAATTGAATTAAAGTTAAATCTCTTTGTTTCCACCAAGACAACAACTTTTTTATCCTACTAAAAATTTCCTTATAATTTGTCCTTTCCTGAACTTCAACATCTAAAGAAAAATATATACCCAAAATCTTAACTATTTGTACTACTTTACCAAATGGAAGAGCAATATTTTCATTTTGAGAAGGGCCTAATAATAATATAAAAGTTTTTTTCTTTTTAAAATTTTTAATCCAGAATTTCTAGCAAAACTTTCAAACATTTTCCCCACCTTTTCAAATGAGTTTGAGTCCCGAATAAAGAGAGTCATATCATCTGCATAAAAAATTTGTTTTACTTGTACGTTATTAAAAGTAAATCCTTGAATTTCAGGGTCTTTATATATTGAACGAGCTAAAATTTCAATACAAAGTATAAACAAATATGGGGACAGGGGATCCCCCTGTCTAACGCCTCTCTTAATATCAAAGTACTCAGTAGATGCGCCCCCATTAAAGACACAACTTTGAGCATTATTATATGTAGTCTCTACCCATCTACAAAATGATGGTCCAAAACCAAATGTAAACAAAACCTTCTGCAAAAAAGTATGTGAAACTGAATCGAAAGCCTTTTCAAAATCAATTATCATCATATATCCAGGTATTTTATTGACTGATGTATGATTAATTATATCATCTATCATTCGAATTGCTTCACCTATGTTTCGATCCTTTAGATATCCCACCTGGTCGACAGAAATTAACTCATTTAAAACTTTTTTAATCCTTATAGAAAGCACTTTAGTCAAAATTGTGTAGTCTACATTCAATAAAGATATTGGTCTATAATTTTTCTTTTTATAAATAAGGGATCTTTTCCTTCTTTAGGCATCAAACTAATGACCGCCTGCTTTTGTAATGAGGAAAGTTCCTTCTTTCCAAAAGCTGAATTTACAGAATCTACAACTAAATTTCCTATCAATGGCAAAAACAGTATATAAAATTCAACACTTAATCCATCATTCCCCGGGGATTTATCAGATGCCTTTTCTTCCATGGCTGCAATACATTCCCCGTTTGTTATTTTACCTTCACATAATGCACACGAATCTGAGTTTAATTTTGGCAAGTCCTGAAAAAAATCATCCACAAAATCAATTTCCTCTTCCGATTGAGCATAAAGCTTACTATAAAATGTATACATTTCTTGCATAATATTTTTTGATCAAAGCTTATATCTTCATCAATATAAAGTTGATGTATCAATGTTTTCTTTTTATTAGACTTCATTAAGTGGGTAAAATACCCAGTGTCTCTTTCTCCACATTCATAGTGTGATGCTCTAGAACAAATTTTAATACCTTCATTTATATAATGATAACAATCCTGTAAGTCTTCTTTGTTTCGTTCTAAGTCATACAAAAATTCAATAAGTATTCCATAATCCATTTTCTTCCATTTCCAATATCCTTATATTTTTGCCGTGGAAAGAAATCGAAAAATCAAAGAAAAATCATTTCTGAGCATTAAAGTCGAACATTGTTACAGTGAAAATACAAGGTTCTTCAGCATTAGATGTGTTGTCCTGGCACATTCAATAATCAATGTTCATGCCCTTTTTCCGCTATCAGCTCGGTCAATGAAATAATAAAAGAACTTACTCTCTGCAACATGTGTCTCTTCAATCAATGAAAGAAAGAGCGGGTAAAAATTGTACTGAAATACGCGATAGATCATGATCAAGAGACGGGTGACAGAGTCAAAGAGAGAGAGAGAGAGAGAGAGAGTGAGAGAGAGAAAAACAAGAGAGAGAGTATTAGTAATATATGAGAGAGTGTGTGAGAGATAGAGAGAGAGATTGAGAGAGAGTGAGAGAGGAAGAGAGAGGGGGAGGCGGGGAGAGGGGCTATAGGAAGTTGAGAAATAGTTGTTACCTATTGAGGAATCACTCGGTATAGTATACAGGACCGTTTTACAATGCAATATGAGCTGAATTAAATAGCTCTCTCTCTCTATTTCTCTATTGTTTTCCTTCTCTCTCTTCTCTCTCTCTCTCTTTCTCTCTCTCTCTCTCTCTCACTCGTAAAGTTTTTCGGTAGCAAACAAAGGACTTTAGCTGTTATATACCAATGAACAAACATGCGAAGCTTGATTTTATGTGTCTAAAGTATCACTATTGTTACGAACCAAAATATAATAAGTAATAAAGAGACCTAAGAATATGTATCCATAAAGCAGTATATCACATTTCGATTTGTAAATAAAGATAATTTCTCTAAAGCAAACAACGAGAGCGTTACCTAACTTCTTATACGTCTCATGCGATGCATAACAACTTCCATTTTCAACCCAACAAGACACTTGTTTGTTCTCTGGATTTTTACAGTGATCTGAATTGTTTAATACTGACGTAATTTCGATTAAGATTGAATATTGTTTCCCTTGTCCTCAAATAAAACAAATTGAAGGTAAGCTTACTTTTCTTTTTGTAGATAATTGTTCACTTGCCTCTTTTTGTATTGTTATTGTGTAAAGTGGGAACAAAATTGTATTTGGTTGTGATCATCATGCAAGTCAGCTGTAGCAAATAATGTAGCGATGAAATGTAGGATGGCAGCCACAAGAGAGGTTTCGTATAATCCTCAGAACGATGTTATCTTTCATGTTTAATAGTAAAGCGATGTTAATTGTCATGAAATTCAAAATGTGTGCGTCTGCGTTCCTGTAAAGCATAAGAGACACATGCGTAAGCGCAAGCACCAATGGTAAGTGCTAATTCCGCGCCCCTTAAAGTTTGTTATGATGTTTGACATAGTTTTGCATAAAATAAAGATGGCATACTTTTCATAATACAGCCGCTGGTATGTGTCATAAGCTATAATTGTACTAAGAAATAATCCAATAACCATTCCTTCATTTTGAGTGGTGTTTTTTATAGCTCGTAGTTTGTCTAATGATGTATTATGCATCCATTTGTATTCATCTGTTCCAGATACGTCATTCATCTACACACTACCCGCCATGGCGTCAAGGTTTCCTCAGGAAAACCGGGCTCAACTGAAACCAAGAAAAGGTCACGACATGAAGTGGTCATGTGACAAGCACGCTGAGCCAATCGCGTTTTACTGTAAAGAACACAGATTACCCGTCTGTGACCGATGTGCTATCAAAGAGCACTGTCAAAAACCATGTGAGCTAGACGACATCGAGGATGTCATCTTGGAGAGGATGAGAAGATTAAATGATAAACAGCAAGATATAGAGAAAACGAAGAAACAACTTAAAACGATTGACTCTAAACTAGAGTCCAGTGCGACTTCTGCAAGAAACCTTCTTGATACAGTCAACGAAGAAGTTAAGTCAGCACACAAAGAAAAATCAAAGAGTGTAAAGAACAAAGAGGAGACGAAGATTCGACTCATTAACGAGGAAGCGGATGAGGAAATACGTATTATCAACGAGAAGAGGGGCAGACGGATCAATGCATGCAATGCTGAGAGAGAAAAGCAGCAACAAATCATTAGAGAAAGCCAAGCAAAACTACTCTCAGAAACAAAGGCAATCAGCGAGGTGGTTTCCAAAAAGATAAAAGATCTTACAAGTAAGAATCAGAATGCAATCAGCACAGTGGATAACATTGACGCCAAGATCAAACGAATCAAACAAGATGACAAAACATTAGTGAATGAAGCTCCTCAAGTATTTGCATCGATTGATGACAATTTAAATTTGAATATTCAACAAGATGTCAACGACTGTCTTGATCGAATACAGCGTGAAGTTAGAAAGGTGAAGTTTCTCGAGGGTGAGGTAGGTTGGGAGCACTACGGGAGAATTGGTGGATATATCGGTAAATGGGAGCTTGTCAACTCAATCCACATTCCACCGATTGTTAATAACCCATGGGTGCGTGGTTTGATCAGTGATGATGAGATATGTGTGCGAGACCTAATGAACGTTAACATGTATGTTACAAATATCAGCACCGAACACACAGAGAAAGTCATTAAAGGAGATGGCGACGTGTATATTACATCATGCGCACCCATATACAGCAACGAAATAGTATGTGGTAAGGAGAGACGAGACTGCACGGGTGGCAGCTTGGATGGATGTATCACTCTCTATGACAGACAATGGAAGGTGATTAGAGACATCAATATACCGAGGAATGGCGGCTATTCTACTAATGTGTTCGTTGATGTTGACAGGGATGGGATGATCCTCGCTGCTCAGCACGGTCAGTCTAATATCTACGTCATCAACCCTGCTGATGGTAAGATAGTAAACACTATTACGATGCAGGGCAAGGTGGTGTTGGGAAAGATACAAGCCTTGTCATCAGGTGATATCGTTGTGAAGACAGATGATAATGAATTTACTGTTATCTCAAGATTAGGAGAAGAGAAAGTTGTCATACACTCTGATGAGTGGTGCGAGTCGCGGTGTCGCGTTGACAAACTTACAGACACACTCTACATCACATACTGGGATATAGAGCGTAATATCTCCGCAGTTGATCAGGTGTCATGTGATGGTATCATCCAGGCAAGGAGGATCGTGGAATACGAGGAATCAGACCGATGCGACGTTACTAACCAATGCCTTGTAACTCGTTCAGGTAACCTTGTAGCTTGTGACGGAGACAAATTGTTTGTGTACAAGAAGAGATTTATTATATGAGCCATCTATTAAAAGAAAGAGATGCAATTCTTTATATTGCAGGACTATTAGTTTGGCCTCAACGGAATATAGGATTATTCGATTGTTCATAAGATTCAGTTGAAGTTAAAGCATTTGTATTTTTCACAAAGGAATATGTTTTTTTTGTTTATATATTGAATACTTACGGATTAGGTTTACTTTATATTACTTCGAAATCTCGGTGACTTTGTTTTGGAATAAACCCTTTAAAGGTACTATGTCCCATTTGCAGGCCCCAAAAATGAAAAAGTTAAATTCCATCTGCATTTGAAAGATAATACTAATTTAGAGGTTCCCTAAAAAAGGTGGGGGTTGAAAATGTCTTCAAGTGAGAAAATAACGACTATAAGTTGTCAAATCGACTTTAGGGCTATAGAGCCCAAAAGTAATAGTCTTGATTTTCAGACAATCGTACCGAATGGTCATACGTGTTATGCTGCGCAAAGATTCAATCAGTTTAATCTTGGCCATCACAAGAAGTGGGTTATTGATGTAGACAAATGCTCATGTACCCTTTACAACTCTTTTCATGTATGTTATTACCAAAGAAGAAAAAAGCCAGTCAGTCACTCAATAGTGTCTGACAGTAAAGTCTAGCAAGTAAACGGGTTTCCTTGCATAATTTGAATATTAGGACACTGCTAACGTTTAAATTTCACAGATAGGACATACATGACATATTCATAATTCTTGCAAAGTTCTACAGCATTTGAGGTTGGCTGCAAAAGGGACATAGTACCTTTAACCGGAATAAAATCATTTTCACCGTTCAATGATTACATAATATTTCTAAATATAATAATTGGAATAAGAATCATAGTAATTTACATGATTTGTTTAGTAATTAAACAATGCGTTTGGAGAGTAATCATGTGGTACAAAATGTTTTAAATATACCGGATGAACCTTAACTTATGTATGTTTGTAATATTCATGTACGATTAATTTCGAGTTTAATGAAATTGATTTATGAAGCTTCCATGTGGACCAATATTCAATGTATGGGATTAAAATGAAGCATGGATTGAGGAATATGACTACCTATTTATAGAGGAAAGATAAAACAATACAGTTATTCCATTTCGGTGGTGCACAATGAATTCAGATCGATACGAGTCTCAATAGGCTTAGCCACTTTGAAACAGTAAGGAAACGTTGCTTTAAAAAAAGATAGCTTGACATCGATGAAAATAAGATTTGACGAATTGTTGTCCTAAGTTATCATGATATTTCAATTGGGGTTTTGAAGCGGCATATTTGGCCAAAACCGTTTCAGGTTCAAAGCAGGTTTTATCAATATGATTTCAGTGATTTGTGAATGTAGCTAGAACATGGAGGGTCATGACCTAATCTTTTGAAGTTGTGTGGATGATTTAATGAACCGAGGCATTTAATTCATTATATTGATTTATACTATAATTGATTTATACTTTTTATTGCGATATTATTGTGAATGCATGCGAATTCATGCTACATTACTGTACATGTATGTACTAAAAAGAGAGAATGTACATGCGATTCAGTAAACTTTATAATCTATTGCATCTATATCGAATAGCAAAGTATGACTTTGTTATGTTTTTTTATTCTTCATACAGCTTTCAAACATATTTTCAAACTGCTATACATCTATCTCAAATCATTCAAACTGAAATCAGCCCATGCCCTTGATGAATCTCATCAGTTCTGTATCTCTTCTTAGGTTTGTACTTTTCTCTTCTACATTAATCTGTCAATAAACTGTACATTCCAGTAAACCTTTATTTGTTTATATTATTACCCGCAATATTGGCACTGTCCCTGTTAAAGAGTATTTTAACGAAATCGTTTTATCACTAATGTAAGGACTATTTGTTAAAACAATTTTGTTCTTTCTTCATTTCTTCGTACGGTATGCCACTTAACGTTATACTCAATTATATTTATCCATGTAAAATATTTTGTTAATGTATAACTTTAATATGTTGCTTGTTATTTTCTTATGGGCACTATCCAACATTACACATATGCTAAAACACATGATTTTTTTAAAACAAATAATAGTTTAAGTTAAATAGAATTATATTTCGGGGGATGTAAATATGTTACATTTTTTACAGTATTAAATCCTATATATATGTATCTTTACTTTGTTTTAGGTTAAATTCTTACTCATATAAGTAGTGTAACTTATGAGGTTAAACGGGCTTTATAATGAAAAAAAAGAAACATCTGACTTGTAAATACAGTTTTCAAAACTTTGCTAAACATTTAGCTGACAAAGAGGAAACTGGTTATGGAAATAGACTTTTAAGAATATTTCGATTGTAATGCTTTGTCATTTAAAGGAATTGTTTCATCTTGTTTAAATATATCTTTATTCAGTCCAAAATATCACTTGTCAAAGTGCAAAGAGTAGTTCATAAGCGTTGATGAAACACTCTTTGCTATGAAGAGTAGACTATTAGTCATGTTTATTTTGTTCATTTTCATTCTGGTATATATTATTATGTATTACCAGTGACGTTTGCAAATAAAAGTATGTCAACCTGTGTTTTCAATTAATAAAATCGAAAATTAATTAATAATGCGTAATCAATGTGTGTCATTTGTTTAGTGTGACCTTTAAACTTAATATATAACAAACAAAAAAATTGTTACAAAAAGAAAACTAAACAAGCATACTGCGTAGTTGGAATAGGGCTAAGTAATATAAGCGAGAGAAATAGGATAATGTAGATAACAAATTAGAGAGAGAATAAGGAAAGACACCAGTAAGAAACAATAACAAATATACCTTTGATTGTACCTAAGATACACTAGCTTTATCACTGAAATAGAGTTTTATAAGATCATGCATCAATGATACATCGAAAAGTATCATGATTATTAAACATCCTCATTTTGACCACCAGAGGGAGGTAGACCTGTCGTCCTACTGCTAAGCGTTTGACCGTCACAAGGGATTCACAACTGCCTGCATCGCTATAACTATGTTGATTGTTATAAAACTGATGGTGATTGTGATGATGATGATGGTGGTGGTGACGATGATGACGATGATGTTCATCATGGTTATTCTAATAATACCATGATGATGAGGAACTGGATGATTGTTAGAATATGCATAATTATTTTGTATCCATGTAGGCCTATGAAGATCATAGAGGACATCGGTAATAATACGTTTGGATAACGATACCTTTCATTTTCAAATCAGTACAAGTATTAATGCAAAAGTTGTATGTAAAAGGAGTACATCAATGGAGTAAAGCAGAAACAGAACGATATCCATGATTTGCAAATTGAAAATAAATTCGATATAAATTATAAATTATTATTACGATTTTCCACTGGCAATTGTGATTAATCTTACAAAACCATGATCCTAGCTTCTGAACCCCTTTTTCTTGTTCTGTAATGCATATGCCAAGCATGTTAACAAACTCCTTATATAGTAACAACACATCTTTACACCATGCTGAATACAAAATGGTCATTATTATAGTCTATCTATACAGGAAAGACAGCATACAAGGCCACAGTGCGTATAGGTCCCTAAAATTGGGATTCCCCTCTGGCCTCGACCCTTACCAACCACAATGTAATGGTTAACAAAGTCTCGCCAAGAGATGACGCTCTGCTATGTTGTCGAATAGATAGGTTGACTAATGTATGCATAGTAACAGTGAATTGGAGATGGCGCGCTTCACTCAAGAACACTCGGACAAAGACACTGTCAATTTGATCTTGGAATGACGGAGTTGAAAGAAACATTCACAAGGATGAAATGTGCAATGCTTTGTAATAAACATAGAGAGTTTCAATACAAACAATTACAAGGGGCTGTATATACGAAAAGAGAGCTCTTTCAATTTGGTTTTGAGTCAGACCATTTTTGTTCCTTTTGTAGACTAGAAGTAGAGACATACCAACATTTATTTTTAGATTGTCTTAAAGTTAAAAGATTATGGCAGGAGGTAATTCAAAAGTTATATTTAATCGAAATTGACATTGATGATTGGAAACCCATTTTTATGGGAATATCCGGCAATACTGCGAGAATATTTGTAATAAATTGTATCATATTTTTAGTAAAGTATATCATTTTTATTTCTAGAAAAGAAGGAACTTTGCCATCTGTACAGAAAACAGTACATATGCTTAAAAATTACAGAGACGAGGAATACAAAATAGCCTTCAAAAAGGGGAAACTGGGGATGCACTTACAGAAATGGGAACAAATCGATGCATCTTTACTTTAATGGATGTGGGTATTATTATTATTATTAGAATTATTAATTCTCTCTCGTGTTCAGGTGGACAAACCGGAACAGGTTGCATGCAGTGTGTGTGTCGGCGTGAAGGGGTATGATGAGATGGGTGGGCTAGGGGGGGGGGGGGGGGGGGGGTTAGTGTGGTGTGAGTTGAGGGAACAGGTTG
Source organism: Strongylocentrotus droebachiensis (assembly GCA_035222895.1). Lineage (NCBI taxonomy): Eukaryota > Metazoa > Echinodermata > Echinoidea > Camarodonta > Strongylocentrotidae > Strongylocentrotus > Strongylocentrotus droebachiensis. Next base: position 89,564 of record JAVYIG010006431.1, read on the forward strand.
CATGCAGTGTGTGTTAGTGTTTGTATGTGTGTTTATGTGTGTGAAAGGTGGTGTGGGTGGGCTAGAGGGGAGGGGGTGTGAGAGTGTTGTGATAGGATGGTAATATGTAATTTTAAACCTTCCTCTACTGTTATTTTGATTATTCACTGTTACATGCAAGACTTTTGTTTTCCTTTTTTTTTTCTTCTCTATGTTCATTGATTGATGTAACTTATGAAATGTCTTGTATCAAAGATCTTGTTTTATATTGCTTATCTTGATAATTTCTTGTTATGTGAATTTCTTGTTATGTGAAATTGTGAGGAAGGAAATAAAATATCATTTAAAAAAAAAAAAAAAAAGTAGCTCACTTGCAGACGATCCTACAATGCTTGTAACGTAATCGAAGGACTTCGTTTGGGTATAATTTGAAATTGATAATCAGTCTATATAATCTTTAGTGGGGTAAATATGGATTTTGATACAAGCCCCCTTTATCACACAACAGTAGTTATATTTTACTTACTGATATTACACACGTAAAGTAAATTCATATAGCCTCCTCACTCATACAAGATACCCAAGACGTACACCCCAAAACAGTTTGAAACAACACCTTTTACTGAACAGCGCACGCTGCATGGAAATTAAATGTAGAACTGAAAGGTACATTCAAGGTTCATTAACCATGCTTTATAATACTGCTGAATACTAAATGATATTAAAGTCATTTAAACATACATACGTATGGAGCCATGCTTTTAGCTCAAGACTGACAATACATTACCACTGAAATAGTGTTATAATTAAAGGTATTGTATAATATCATAATGGATTTAACACAACATTTGCTAATCCACTTTTTTCCACTAAAATTGTCCTTCTCATTCCTCTTTCTTTCTTCCTCTCCCTAATTTTCTCTATCCAGCTCTCTCTCTCTCTCTCTCTCTATCTTCTTTTCTCTCTCTGTCTTTCATTCTTTCTCCTTCTCCTCTCTCTATTTCTGTCTGTCCTCCATTCTCTCTCCCCATCTCTCTATTGTTTCTCTCTCCTCCATTCTTTCATTGTAATACTCTCTCAATAGACTCACATACCGACACCCACACACACGCCCCCATATCCGTTAACAAGCACATATCTAAATACACTGCAAAGTACATTACCCTCCACAACTGAGTTACATCCCTAAAAACACAACAAACATGAACATTGATGCAAAGAGTCCTTGGTTAATAGAACAAAAAGGTTCGGAGATTTTAGCTGCGCACCATCGCCCGTAGTCCGAACCAATTATAAGTATCCCCTACCGCCCCTTTCCCAGCTCGATCGGACGGTAAAGAAATGCATTGTTTCTCTCATATCGTCGGTGGGGTGACAAAACCTTGTATCTCGAAAATCATGAATTTTCAGGAGAGCGAAAAAGCCTTTCCTGTCTCAACAGATTTAGTGCTGTGACACCGTCCTTTGTGTGGAATTTGTGAAAAAAAAACCGAGACAGGAGGCGTTCCATGAATTTATCAGGTGGTGTCGTAGGCCATTGGGTACAAAATTATGCAAACAAAAATCAAAATCTCAAAAAATTGAGATACGAGGTTTTGTCACCCCACCGACGATATGTCACTCACAAATTTCATGTTCAAAATTAATGAACTATAATTTCAAATGAGAGAGAGAGAGAGAGAGGTTGGGATAAAGAGAACGAAAGACGGATAAAGAGAGAGAGAGAGAGAGATAGGGAAAGAGGGTATTGCGTGCCTAGACTAAAACCGAACAATGGCAAATTGTGGTCTGAATAGATTATCAGATTGAGTACATGAAAAGAATATCATCACCTTTGACCTCCATATCATAATGCATGACTTGGTTTTACACTCTATCAGTATGTTGTTATACTCGGGTAAGCTACGAAGGTATGACGTAGTGGTTAGGGAATATGTGGCTGTACTGGGTAGATAGAAAGGCACGTTGTATATGAGCATAGGTTCGTGTTGACACTCTATACTGAAACGCGTTGTGACAGATGAGAATTTTAAAGTTTGAAGATTTTACTAGGATGTGCATTCACACTGCTTGCTACTTTAAATTTTTCACGGAAAGGAAAGAGAAAAAAAAAGAGAAGAAAGAAAAAAAAAAACACTGTCTCTCTAATTCCCTATCTATTAGACTCTCTACACTCTCCGCTCTGTCCCCTTTACTTTAATATTTAAAAACGTGATATTTATTAATTTCACACACACAGATTTCATACTCAAATATGCCTCATTTTTCTCTGTATGTTGTGTCATTCTATTGGATTTACAATACAAGCTTCTTTCATTAAACGTTTTAATCTCTTGCCCGCAAGCTATTTGTATAAGTATCTATTTTGCACAAACTACAATGCATCCCTTCTGCTTCTGAATATAAATACATGTTTTCGTTAATAAACATAGATGAGTATAAATATTGACGATGTAACACTGTTAATGAGGAAAAACCTGTATTTCATTTTTGTGATTATAATGCTATATAGATAAGATGGATGTGAAAATATTTACATGGGAGTCGTTCGGCTTACATCACGATCATAACGTCATGTTCTATTATGGGTTAGAAGCTCGGTTTTACATACTAACCACCGTACTGAAGAACAATTAAACACAACGCTGTAAACTTTGAACCAGTGGCGTGATCATACATTCAAATCCTTCTCTTTTGAAATATTGTTTGATTTGTGCACCGATCCATGATATTGCGGAGCTGGAAAATACCCGATATTTCACAATACGTACTGCACCTCTCTTGTCAGTTGCATACAATCAAAGTGTACACTGCAATACTACATCGTTAGCTGATAGTAGAGAGGTCTTCACCACAACGGGATAATCCTGCAAACTACTAGTAAGTCTTGATCTTACATGAATTATGATACTTGTAATCATTATGACACAAAATTTAGAATTTACTAAAAGGCGTTTTGAAAGTTGCGAATTGTGGTTTTTAAGATGAATGATGAAAATCCCCTGGACTGACAAAGTTAGTAATGAGGAAGTTCTTACACGAGCTGGAGTGCAAAGGAAAATGGTACGTGAGATGTTGATTAGGCAGTTGAAGTTCATGGGTCACATTACACGTAAAGAAGGCCTAGAGAATCTTGCTTTACAGGGAAAATTGTGGGGAGAAGGAGTAGGGGAAGAAGGAAGATACTTTGGATGGACATTCTAAAGAAATTGTTGGAAGAGAGAGGAGTGAAAGAACTGGGAGTGGAACTAATACAGAAGGCTAGGAGCCGAGGGTTGTGGAACAGCATGATCGCCAAAGTCAAACGATATGGCGACTACAGAGACGCGCTATACATGGTTGACTGTTTTGATTAGCGTTTATTATTCACCTGGCATTTGTTTCATTGTATTTAACCGTTACTCTATATATCGTAATGAACTGACAAGCAATCGGAAAAGCAGAACAAATATCAAAGTAAACACTAAAATGCTTGATATTCTATCTAGATTCGTGTTTCTGCCGTCCTGACTAATTCTCCTCCACTCCTCGTTCATGTCTTTGTCACCCCCGCGGTTCTTTGCAGTCAACTTAATACTTTAATAATGCATTTAACGGAATGGATTTCCTTTGCATGCGATTTTGTGTATATCAACATACAGACCAACGCTTTATACTAGAGCACAAATCGATAACATTTGTGTTAAACTGTGGATTGTTTTAGAGTTTTTTTCCAACGTTGTGAACTTTCATCGACTGTGCAATAACTGTATAAATTCCAAATAAAACTAGCCATAATCGTGTAGTGCGCAATTAATATATTGATTTCTATATCCTCAATTCTCGAAAGTTATTTTTCATTCGGTATGTTATTCGATGCTCTATTCAATATTTGTTTTTGAGGCGAGTTTATGTTTTAAATGAGAGAAAGAAAGTCACATGGCATGAACAACGGACCAAGAGACTGGGTATGTGACAGAGACAGAGAGAGGCCAGGATGAAAAGAGGGAGAGAGAGAGAGAGAGATAGAGAGGATGAGAGAAGGGGTAGTCTCTTCAGAAAAGAGATTTAAAAATAATGAGAGAGCAAGAGAGAGACAGAAACAGAGAGAGAGAGAGAGGACGAGAGAAGGGGTAGTCTCTTCAGAGAAGAGATTTAAAAATAATGAGAGAGCAAGAGAGAGACAGAAACAGAGAGAGAGAGAGAGAGGACGAGAGAAGGGGTAGTCTCTTCAGAAAAGAGATTTAAAAATAATGAGAGAGCAAGAGAGAGACAGAAACAGAGAGATAGAGAGAGAGAGGATGAGAGAAGGGGTAGTCTCTTCGGAGAAGAAATTTAAAAATATTGAGAGAGCAAGAGAGAGACAGAAACAGAGAGAAAGAGAGAGAGAGAGGATGAGAGAAGGGGTAGTCTCTTCAGAAAAGAGATTTAAAAATAATGAGAGAGCAAGAGAGAGACAGAAACAGAGAGAGAGAGAGAAAGGATGAGAGAAGGGGTAGTCTCTTCAGAGAAGAGATTTAAAAATAATGAGAGAGCAAGAGAGAGACAGAAACAGAGAGAGAGAGAGAGAGAGAGGATGAGAGAAGGGGTAGTCTCTTCAGAAAAGAGATTTAAAAATAATGAGAGACAGAAACAGAGAGAAAGAGAGAGAGGGTGAGAGAAGGGGTAGTTTCTTCAGAGAAGAGATTTAAAAATAATGAGAGAGCAACAGAGAGACAGAAACAGAGAGAGAGAGAGAGAGAGAGAGGATGAGAGAAGGGGTAGTCTCTTCAGAAAAGAGATTTAAAAATAATGAGAGAGCAAGAGAGAGACAGAAACAGAGAGAGAGAGAGAGAGAGGATGAGAGAAGGGGTAGTCTCTTCAGAAAAGAGATTTAAAAATAATGAGAGAGCAAGAGAGAGACAGAAACAGAGAGAGAGAGAGAGAGAGAGGATGAGAGAAGGGGAAGTCTCTTCAGAGAAGAGATTTAAAAATAATGAGAGAGCAAGAGAGAGACAGAAACAGAGAGAGAGAGAGAGAGAGAGGATGAGAGAAGGGGAAGTCTCTTCAGAAAAGAGATTTAAAAATAATGAGAGAGCAAGAGAGAGACAGAAACAGAGAGATAGAGAGAGAGAGGATGAGAGAAGGTGTAGTCTCTTCAGAAAAGAGATTTAAAAATAATGAGAGAGCAAGAGAGAGACAGAAACAGAGAGAGAGAGAGAGAGGATGAGAGAAGTGGTAGTCTCTTCAGAAAAGAGATTTAAAAATAATGTAGGCGGGGACGAGAGCGTTAGTAATCATCTGTTGGGCTATAACCCCAAATCTCACTCTCTTTTGCTCTCCATATTTCTCTATATATTTATATATCTATCTCTCCACCCCCCTCTTTTTTTTTTCTCTCTCTCTCTCTCTTACTTTCTCTCTCTCTCTCTCTGGGAAAAAGGGGGTTGGTAAACCGTTTGATGAGTTAATAGACAAGAGAAACAGTGGCGGTAAGGAGGGATAGAGGTTAACCTAAAAGTCAGCCTTGTATAGACTAGTGACTTTAAATACACACCTTGTTGTTGGAAATACAATGTTTCTTATTTGTGCATCAGCATGCTTTTTAGTATATATAATGGAAGCAAAACTTAAATTAAAGAGCGCAGAAATCTACTATACACCACATTACTCTTCACATTAGCAAATCACCTGCACTTAATTTCACGTTCATAACTCTGTAAACGGTTTTAGAGGCACAGAAAAAGTGTTATCATGTAGTAGTTATGATAACAAATGAGATTGGCATTTGTCTTCCTTTCTACTTGTGCACTCATATTGTCTAACTATGGGCTAGGCCTTAACGTACATCCTTTGGATCTAAAGGTGGGAAATCCGTTCATTTGACATTTCGTTGCGTGCCTACCTGAAAGCGAACAATGAGACTTGCTGGTCTGAATAGATTATCAGATTGAGTAGATCAAAAGAATATCATCATCTTTGACCTCCATATCATAAAGCGTGACATGCTTTCACACTCTGTCAGTAAAGATATTGGAATACTCGGATAAGCTATGAACGTATGACGTAGTGGTTAGGGGGATATGTTGTCGTACTGATATAGTCGATACGATATACGGAAATGTATTCAGGCAGATAAGAAGCTATAAGTTTATTAAAGTCTTTATTTGTATTCAAATTTACACCGCAAACTATACTTGTTTGTCGAATTCAAATTGTACACGGAAAAGAAAGAGAAAGAAAGAAAGAAGGATGTCGCTCTGATTCTCTATTTCTTAAGCTATCTCTACGCTTCACGCCCTGATCCCCCGAGCCCCCTGTGTCCCTTGACTTATATTTCAAATTAATTCCATTCATTTACTACATCAACTAATAAATACACACATAATTTTGTTGCTCATAACAAATCAATCATTCCTCCGTTTTGTTTAATATCCTTCTATTGGATTTAAATAAGAAGCGTTTCCGTTCAAACTTTCTTTGTTCTTTTGCCAGTAAACAAGTCGAAGTATTTATTTTGTACATTCTGCTCATAAATATATGAAGAGTTTCATTCCAAAAGGAGCTAAATCCACTCTGGGTACTTCTGAGTAAATCGCCTTTTTTATTTTTCCACTTTCCCTTAAGCCATGTATCTTAATATTGTTTTTTATGTTAAAGGTGTCACCCTGGACCAATAATATATGATAATATATGAACATAATTATGTTCATGTAAATAATCCTAGGGCGAGACAGAAGGTTAAAATTAGAATTAGATCTATGTGACCCATGGACAATTAGATATCCTGTGAAAAATATTACACGTGGCGCCAGCCGAACCCTTTTAAACAAAGTAGATTAGACTTCTTTTTTATATCATCAGAATTACTATCATTAGTAATAAATCTGATATTTTATCTGGTTATCGAACAGATCACTCATTAGTTCGACTTAGCTTGACTTTAAATAAAATTAAACGGGGTCTCGAAATTACGAAATCAACTACCATCATTTGATATAATTTTATCAGCTGTAAAACGTCATTATGAAATGGAAAAATATATATACCAAACAAATCTCAGAGAGAATAAATTGAAAAAGAAATGGTTTCACTTTAGAAAATGTTTTGAGAGTGTTGGGAATGTGCTAACATAATCATGACAATGTATTCTATGTTTGGTTTTGTTTAAAATTATATATTTAAAGTACTAATTTTGTCATACATGTTTGTTTTTATCTGCCACAAAAGTTTTCGGCCGTGATGATTATTATCTGTGTCAAGCCATTATGTATGGAAATTATTTCTTTAATTATTTGTATATGATATATGGATATACTGTATATGATGGAATTCGTTTTGAAAATAAAGAACCCTGTGGAAGGGGAAACAAAATATTAAAAAATAAAATAATAATATATGATAAGAAAAAGTCTACCAATTTTTCCTGATTTTTACTAATTTTTTAGATTTTTTTTCTCGTGGATTTAGCTCCTTTTTGAATGAAACATAATATTGTACCTGAAATTTTTCATATTTTCTCAATAAAGTCACTGAAATTTATTCAAATTTAGTAGCAAACCTTTCATTTTAAATAATGAAAGAGAAATCACAAATAAAAAAACATTTTGAAAACAAAGTTAATAACATATCACAGTTTCATTCCAAAAGGAGCTAAATCCGTTTCATTCCAAAAGGAGCTAAATCCATCTTTCATTCCAAAAGGAGCTAAATCCACAAAATCTAAAAAATTAGTAAAAATCAGAAATAACAGATTTTTTTTCTTCTAAGCATATTGGTCCAGGGCAACACCTTTATCATATATAACAACATGAATGTACATGGCTAAAAGGAAATTGGAGAAATAAAAAAGGTGATTTACTCAGAAGTACCCAAAGTGGATTTTTTGGAATGAAACCGATTTGGATTTAGCTCCTTTTGGAATGAAACATGATGTTGTACCTAATTTTTTTTCATACTTTCTAATGAAATTTTCGAATGTGATATAGTGCATTTTGTCCCCATGTAGGAAATCATTATTTTAAGACAGATAACTCAATTTTGACAAAATATGGATTTAGCTCCTTTTGGAATCAAGCTCTTCATATGTTAAAGATCACTTTCATAGATATGTCGATGATAGGGTATTAACCCTGAATATATTCCTCTGTTCTATTAATAGGGTGATCACACTGCCTGTGCAAACAGTCTGCCCCGCGAACACACACACACAACAGCAATCAGTTGGTAGAAATAGCAATTTTCGTAAATGTATTTTTTAAATTATTTTTTTTAAATATTTTTTAATTTTTTATTTCACATAATATATTTCAAGCATACCTTTAACTACAATTCTGTGTAGAGTCATTGTCATAGGCATGTGGGAAATATGTTCATTATTTAAATAGAATATTGTCTTTTCAGCCATGTGTGACATGGCCCGCTGATCGCCCATTGACTCGCGCTGCTATTCTGCCTGGTGAAAATGCACCTCAATGTATACAACTCCCCTACAAAAATGCAATATCCTCATATGTTTCACTCATTGAATTAATTTGTTATTTACACTCAAGGTAGCCACAACTGTACTGGGATCATCAAAGTTTTTGCTACTCTGAAATTCAGTCCCTGTAAATGTTATGGCCTGTTGAATGGTTTCTCGGAAAATCGTCATAAATCCTCAAATCTGACATTTTGTAAATAGGCAAATATACTGTGATGCAGCTGAAAGTCTGCAAATTCTTATCATATGATCGGTTTTTCTGAATTATTTGTGAAACACATGAGGAAATAGCTGTGACGGTGATCCAAGTAATTTCCATCGCCATATTTTATTGGCATTGCATAAATATTTGGAATTTAAGGTTAATATTTGGTGTAAATATGATCTATGATTATATGATTTTAAAAATGCCCCCCAAAATGAATAGTTTGACTTTCCTAATTTGCATAATGAGTGCGCGAATATATAATTAGCGGAAATGACCTAATTTGCACATTTGATGAATATTCTTTTTTTTTTTTTTTCAAATGAAATATATTTCCATACCTGTCTGATATACATAGGTTTCAATAATGTATCATGTTCGGTTTTGATTTGATTACAGATGCGCATATTAATTAGGCGGATTAAGTTATTTTCACAACTTGTTTATATCTGCAGATTCGCAAATATTGCAAAAATTACTTATTTTGTTGGCTTCTGTTTTCAAAACGGTAATAGATATATGAATTTTCTTTTTTGTATTTTTTACCAAAAAGATGATATTTTAGTGTCTGATAATTTAATTTATTATTTGTGTCCAAGAAAGTGATGAATTAAGTTGTCAACTTTGTCGAATTATGCCATTTTTGCCAATTTGACCATTTCTGGCAGGTTTTTCGGTAATTTTGCGATATAAAAAAAAACGGTATAAAATCACAACGCATTGACCGATTTTAATTCTGTTGTTTGTTTTTAGAAGCTTTATAAAGCTTGATCATTTGCAACCATCAAATAACATGTGTTTCTTGTAATTGTTTTTGGCGTGCTATACCTACTATTAAGCGGAGGGCTAAAATCAAAATTCACGCTTAATTGACCAACAAAAAGTTTATTTGAAAGATGTTATCATAATACACAATATTTCAGAGGTGTTTTTCTTTCCATTTGTAGCGAGCACCCGATAATCGTAGGGGCGTCCTAAAAACGGCCCTTTTTTGTTGGTCAATGATATTTAATGGAAACCTTAAACTATTATGAGCTTCATGTCATAAAAAGAATGTTTAGATTATTTACATTTTGATATCAATTTAAACGGAATCAGGATTAATTAACTTCTCAATTTAAGTATAAACATGTTGTGTGTTTTTTTGTCTCCAAATATTGTGTGTTAATTGATCCCGATTCCATTGAAACTGGTATCGAAATGTAGATATGTTTTGTTTTTTTTTGTAATCAAAACAAAATCATGGTAGTTTAAGATTTTCATTAAATATTACTGACCAAATACTATTATTCGTCAAAAGGGCCGTCTTTTAGGACGCCCCCTCCGATTTACGAGTGTTAGCCACAAAATGAGAACAATATTCCTGTGAAATATATAACCAGGCTTACGACGTTAGCCAAGTAATTACAGTTGTTTTCTCTATTGGTTGATTTTAATGCTAATTTTAGTAAGGACGCGCTACAATAAAATGTAATGATCACATAGTGCACGCATTATTCTACAAAAGAAAGCTATGCGTGTTATCTGTAACACTTCCTGGTAGTTTGATTTATATCTTTAGAACCTCGGTCAGTTCATGTACCAGTTAAATAATAATAAGCACCCTCAGTCTTCAATTTAATATAACTATACACAAATACCCCCACACGCTAATCTTACGAATTACATCTGCTATTAACAAGGACTATACTTGCTAAATCCATATTCACTTACGCAGGCCCGGATCTTTGGACTATTTTAGTTTAAATGTTATTAAAATTAAATTTAAAAATCTCTTCTACGTAATTATAAAGCGTCAGTTCTCCTTGACTCCCTTATTCAATTTATTTCACTCAATAATATACTCTGTTATATTCTCATTTATGTTGTACTGCCATCCGTATTCCAGTCAGTCCGTGTTTTGTTGTGTGTGTTTATAGGCAAGAGCCCTAACCTCTCTCGTTTCTTATCACCCTTCTTTCCTGTCCCTTTCACTTATTTTAGTATCTGTCTTTCCGGTTTATGTATTCGTGCGTTCCCTTATTATTGATAAACTATTTTTGCACAAATGAGTTATTGAGGGCTGCAATATACATTGTACAGGCTTAGCTTTCCAGCAGTCCCCTCCATGACCAACCTGCTGTTTATGCCTGTTGTACACTGTGGACCAATTACAATTATAAATACATTGTTAAGTTTTATTGTTTTACTATATACTGTAGCGGACACGATTCGCCACCTTGGCTTGACACGGAGTATTTGTCAGGATGCCCGTGTCTGGCCTTGCGCTCCCCGTCGTTCGTTTGGACAAAGTATATGCCCGTAGCTTGATGGGTGGAGTTATTCACTGCTCACAGGCGTATCTCAACAATCATGCATCCATCGACTGCAATCGGTCACCTAAAAACGTCTTGGACACAGCAACAGTCAATTGAACATCCCTCGAACAATCAATCAAGCTTTATTAACACCTGTCACTGATTCTCATCCTTTTGTCTAACTTCGGTTTCACTGTTCTAAGAAATCAGACCAATCATGAGTTGTATGTCGAAATTCTTTAATGCGATCCAATCAACATTCAGGGTAAACTCAACACAAGTGCAAACTATATGAGACTGAACTTTAAAGACTAAGGCCAGCGCCAGCCTCGGTGAGGCTGGCCTGTATCGGATACAGTGCAATGGAAAGCCCTAAATACACAATCCTGACCGTCCTAATAATTTCCCTATACATAACCATATAAAAGAACAATTATGTTCTCGTTACTAAAATAACACTTCAACCCAACATTTCTGCTAATCCCATTAAATCTTCACATATAATCTTCAGTATAACCCCTTATTCCTGATAAGATAACTATGATACACATAATATCCCCAAAAGAAACATGATAATTGCACCAACATGAACAAAATATGTAATTTATGCTCATTTTCCTTCAGTTTGGTAATTGCTAAATCAACGATGCGCCATATTGCTATAGCGCATGCGCGTACAACAGAAAATGCTTAACCTTCGTCCAATACTAAAACCCTGATTTGTTACAATACAATGAAATTCCATATATTTTATTTCATTTTGTTGGAAATGGAAATAAGCGAAATGAAATGAAATGAATTCTTAATCGCCTTACTGAATATGAATATAGCAATCATAACATACCCACGAGCAACAGGAGTAGAAAGCAGAATAATTAAGTAAAGAGAATATGATATGCTTGATATTGTATTCTTTGTTTATGCCTTCCTATTTATTTTTTCTACACCCTTCGTACGTGTCTTTGTCTCTCTTTGTTTCCTGATCCGCTTTTCTGTGTCTTCTCCTCAAGTAATTTCTCTAATTAAATTTGTATTATTGTTAACGATGCAGGTTACTCGCTACCATTTTTCATCATGGCGTCTAAGTTCCCAGGAGAGAGAGATGAAAAGGTCAAGCTACACACTAGAAAAGGTCATGACATGACATGGTCATGTGACAAACACGGGGAGCCAATCAAATTTTACTGCAAAGAACACAAAATCCCCGTTTGTCATCCATGCGCTACCAAAGAGCATTGTCACAAACCGTGTGAGCTAGACGACATCGAGGATGTCATCTTGGAGAGGAGGAGGAAACTGGATGACAAGCAGCCAGAGATAGAGGAAATGAAGAAACAACTGAAAGCGCTTGACTCTAAACTAGGGTCTACTGCAATCTCTGCAAGTAACCATTTTCAATCAGTCAACGATGGTATTAAGGTGGCATTCGAACACAAATTAAAGAGTGTGAAAGACAAGGAGAAACGATCGATTCGTTCGATCGACGAGGAGGCGGATAAAGAAATCCAAATAATTAACGAAAAGAGGGAAAGGCGGATCAAATCGTGTCACGAAGAAGCAGAACAACAACAACTAACCATGAGAGAAAGCCAAGCCAAAGTCGAATCTAAAACAAAGGCAATCAGCGAGGTGGTTGCTAAAAAGATAAAAGATCTCACAAGTAAGAATCAGCATGCAATCAACAATATGGATAATGTTGACGCCAAGATCAAACGAATCAAACAAAATGACAAAACAATAGTGAATGAAGCTCCTCAAGTGCTTGCATCCCTGGAAGACAATTTAAGTCCAAATGTTCATCAATATGTTAGCAACAGTCTTGACCGAATACAGCGTGAAGTTCGGAGAGTAAAGTTTGTCGAGGGTGATGTAGGTGGGGAACACTATGGGAGAATCGATGGCTATATCGGTAAATTGGAGCTTGTCAAGTCAATCCACATTCCATCGATTGTTAATGAACCTTGGATGTGTGGTTTGATCAGTGAGGATGAGATATGTGTGCGGGACGATGATAACAAAGCAACGTATGTTACAAATATCAGCACTGAACACACAGAGAAAGTCATTGAAGGCGGAAGTAACATGTATATTTCATCATGTGCCCCCATAGACGGCAACGTAATAGTATGTGGTAAGGGGATAGAAGACTGCGCGGGTGACAGTTTGCATGAATGCATCACTCTCTATGACAGACAATGGAAGGTGATTAGAGACATCAGCATACCGAGAATTAACAGAGATGTTAATACTAGAGCGTACGTTGATGTTGACAGGAATGGGATGATCCTCGCTGCTCAGAGCTTTCAGTCTAATATCTACGTCATCAACCCTGCTGATGGTAAGATAGTAAACACTATTACGATGCAGGGCAAGGTGGTTTGGGGTGAGATAAAATCCTTGCCATCGGGTGATATCGTTGTGAAGACAGGTATTCAAGGATTCACTATCATCTCACGATCAGGAGATGAGAAGGCTATCATACACTCTGATGAGTGGAAAGGGCCACGGTGTGGCGTTGACAAACTGACAGACACACTCTACATCACATTCCGTGATGAAGGGCGTAATATCTCCGCAGTCGATCAGGTGTCATGTGATGGCATTATCGAGGCAAGGAGGATCGTGGAATACGAGAAATCAGACCGATGCGTCTACGGTAGCCCATGCCTCGTTAATCCTTCTGGTAACCTTGTAGCTTGTAACGGAGACAAGTTATTTGTGTACAAGAAGAGATTTATTGTATGAGTCATCAACAGAAATAGACCGATATCCTCACATTGCAGGTCTAATAACCTCGATTTAATATACGCGTTTCTGGTTTTGCATATAAGCCAGGTGAAGTTAAAGCAATTGCATTTCACATGAAGGTTTTTTTTTGGTGTACATATTGAATTATAACGGATTATTTTTATTTCATATTACTTTTTTTATTTCCGTGAGTTTTTAGAAGTTGTTAAAAAAAAACCATTTTTGAAATGTTTTACCTGTCATTAATTACATCATATTTATTTCTAAATATGCTATTGAAAATTTGAATCATAGTAACTTATATGATTTCTTTATTAATTGAACAACGCGAGTGGAGAGTACTTCTTGGGTACAAAATGTTTTAAATATGCCAGATGAAATTTTTCTTATGTTGTTTTTAATATTTGTATACGATTATTTTCAGTTTAATGAACATATTTTTGAAACCTTCATGTGGACAAATATTCAATGTATGGGATTAAGATAAAGCATGGATTGAGAAAAATTCTTAATAGGCTGGACCCCTTTGAAACAGTGAGGCCATTTTATGTTTAAAAAAAAAGGTTAATATCGATAATATTAAGATTTGGCGATTTTTCTTCCATTTCTAAAGTTATCGCGAGGTTTCAAGGGGGGTTTTGGAGAGGCATATGTTGCCCCAAATGTGTTCAGGTTCAAAGCATGTTTTACCAATATAATGTCACTGGTGTATACTATTAGCTAGAACATCGAATGTAACGACCAAATCTTTTGATCTTGTATGGACGATTTCATGAACGGAGACATTTGATTCATCATATGAGTTATTACTAATTTATATTTTTATAATTTGTGATAGTATTGTAAATACAGGTAAATTGTAAAAACCCGCTCTTTTGAAGTTTTGTGGACACTTCGATTTCATGAACCGAGAAATTGAATATATCATGTTGACTAATATCGTTGAATCATATTATTGATGTATGCGTATTACGATAATATATTGTAAATACACGAACATTGTAAAGACCTACTAGTTTTCAAGTTGTGTGGACAATTTCATGAGCCGATTCGTTGAATTCATCATATTGAGTAATTATTGATATATATTGTTGATTTACATTTGTTTTTGTGATGTTATTGTAAAATGCATGCAAATTCTTGATACTTTGGTGTTGGTGCTAAAATGAAAGAAATGTACAGGCAATTTAGTCAACCTTATAGTCTCTTGCAAGTATATCAAGTTGCACCTTAGTTTCAATGTGTTGTGTTATTTGTTTGCATACCCTTGCTAATCATCTTTCCAGACTCGTTTGCATCTATCTAAAAACCATCAAACTGAAAACAACACACGCCCTTTATGAATCTCATCAGTTATGTACACTTATTATTCTGTATCTCTTCTTCAGTTTTACTTTTCTCTTCTACATTAATCCCTCAAAAATGTGTACAAACAAGTAAACTTTTCTTTTGTATATCATTACCCCCAATATTGACACTGTTCCTGTAAAAGTATATTTTAACCAAAATCATGTTATCTTTAATGTGTGGACTGTTTGTTCGAAAAACTATACGGTATCCTTTTTGTTCGGCCTATAGCATGCCGTAACAAGTTATATTCAAATCTCATTAATATAGGTTATTCTTTTAACTGTACACTTTCATTTTGTTGTTTGTTATTCGTTATGATTGCACATTTTGCAACATTATTCAACATTGAGATGCAACGGATTGTTTATTTAATGAAACAGTAAATATATTGCATTCGTTACATTAGGCCTTAATACATGTCTCTTCACTTTGTTCTAGCTTTCAGTCCTAGTCATTTGAAGAAAAAAAATAGCAGTTGCGATTAGACGGGCTTTAAGTTGTGAAAAAGAAGCACCAAAAGTGGGCTTGTAAATAAAGTTTGAGAACATTTGCTAAATATAGTTGATACAAATAAAAACTATTATAAATGTAATGCTTCCTGGGAGAAATTTCAATTATTAAATATATTTGTGGCCTTCCACCCAGTAAATAAGATCGATCGATCTTATTTACTGGGTGGAAGGCCACAAATATATTTAATAAATAAAAACTAGTTATGTAATTAGGCATTTAAGCACATAGTGCAATTGCATTGCTTTGTCAGACAAATGAACTGTTTCATTTTATCAAAGTCTGTATTGATTAAAAACCTGATTTTCACTCGTCAAAAGTGTAAAAAGCAGATTACGAAAATGTCCTTACTATAAAGAGTAGTTTGGTATTAATTCGTTTTTTGCCCTAAACCGAACCCTTTCAACGCGGCTTTTCAATTCACCAGCTCAATAAATTCGAAAAAAAACCATAAATGATAACAGTCTATCGGTTTCATTTTATCATAGTCTGTATTGATTAAAAACCTGATTTTCACTCGTCAAAAGTGTAAAAAGCAGATTACGAAAATGTCCTTACTATAAAGAGTAGTTTGGTATTAATTCGTTTTTTGCCCTAAACCGAACCTTTTCAACGCGGCTTTTCAATTCACCAGCTCAATAAATTCGAAAAAAAACATAAATGATAACAGTCTATCGGTATTTGTCAATATTTCAGTATAACTTTGAAGATCAATTGGTTAAGAAAAGTATTCGTTACAACAAGAGAAGGAGAAGGAGAGAGAGAGAGGGGGGATAGGCAGTATGATAAAGTATGATAATGAAAGGGACAGATGAGAGTGAGAGTGAGAGAGAAAACAAAAGAAAGAAAGAGAGGGAGAGAGAAGAGTGGAGGGTGTGTAAAAGAGAATAAGAATGAGAGAGACAGAAATAGAACGAACAAAAAGAAAGAAAGGGAGGGAGTGTGAGGGAGAATTAGAATGAGAGAAACAGTGAGAGATATACATTAAGAAAGGGGGAAAAGAGACAGGGTTGGAGACAATGGGGCGACACCAATAAGAAATTAAAAAACAGAACACCTTAGAATGTTCCTAACATACATTAAGCGCTATTGCAGAATTATATTGTTATGATCGAGTATCAATAAGACATCAAAGAGTATCACGCTTATTGAACATCTTCGATTTGACCAGAGAGAGGTCGACCTGCCTTCTTACGACGAGGCGATTGATCGGCACTAGCACTTCACAATTGGCTGCATCGTTATAACCATATTGATTGTCAAGATAATTATGGTGATAATGATGAGGATGAGGATGATGGTGATGATCGAAGATGAGTAAGGTGTTCATGTACAATCACCACGGTTTATTATACATAGTTCCCCATTAAGTTCGAATACTTATTTCCTACCTCTTTTCATGAAATGTGGTTCATTATTAATAAATTATGTTTATTTATTGATTTACCAATCTCTATGACTCTTTAGATTGATCTATAAAGTTTTAAGAAGATTTAAACTTTATCTGTCATATTAATACAAGTCTTTTAAGCCCCTTCTAAACTTTTTCTTGTCCCAGGTTCGCTATATAAGAACTAGCTATTATTATTATTATTTAAAAAAAAAGATGCCAAAATTGCACTTAAATTGTAGTAAAATGTGGAAGGAATGTCATTTAAGACACACTTCTGCAAAGATTCCCCCATCATTTAACCCCCTGTCATTTTGTTATGCCTGTATATGTTAGCGAACTCTTCGTATTGTAACAACACATCTTTTCCACATGCTAAATACGAAATGGTCATTATTGCAGTCGAACTATACAGGAAAGACAACATAAAAGGACGAACCGAGGTAAAGTACACGGTGCATATGACTTGGTCCCGAACATGGGGATTCCCCTTTCGGCCCATGATGAAAGGATTCAAAAAGTCTCGCCAAGAGATGACGCTCTGCTATGTTATCGAATAGATAGATTGACTAATGTATGCAGAGTAACAGTGAGTTGGAGATGGCGCACTTCACTCTAAAACGCTCGGACAAAGAAGATCACTAGCAGACGATCTTCCAACGCTTGTAACGTACGGTAATCGCAGGACTTTGACTTTTGGTGTAATTTGAAATTGATAATCAGTCTATATGATCTCTAGTGGGGTAAATATGGATTGTGATATCAGCCTCTTTACCACAGAGCTTGAGTTATATTTTACCTACTGATATTACGATTTTCAGGCCCTCTGATCAATTTTAAATGGCATCCCTGATCCGTAAAGTAATGCGAACAATACCGTCTACGCAACAGCGTACGCTGCACAAAAATGCAATCCCAGGTCAAAAAACAATTAAAACCAGTTGGATTTTTAACTGGTATCAACTGAATCAACTGGTACTAGTTGAATCCAGTTGAAGAAACTGGTATATATGCCAGTTTATTATACTGGTTTCATCTGGTAAACTTCACATGCACCAGTATATCCCAGTTGAAAACCATTGACTCTATTGGCACATGCTGAAAACAAACCAGTCGATTCCAGTTGACACAAATTAACCATACTGGTATTAATTGTTACGCCATTTGATACCAGTTAAAAACAATAGACCTTACTGGTATATCTACCAGTTGATCCTAGTTTAAAACCCATGAAACCAAAGTGGACCATGTGAAACCAGTTGTTTCCAGTTGTAACATATTTAAACCCAATGGCCCGAATTCACAAAGGAAGTTTGTCGACAAACCTCCTTTTGTTCTGACAAACCTCCTTTTGTTCTGACAAACCTCCCTTTTTTTTTTTTTTACAAACCAAGGTTTTTAAAAACGCGTCAAAACGCGTCGTATTACGCACATAAACCTCGGTTTATCGACAAACCTTCTTTGTAAATTCGGGCCAATGGGTGTAGTTTACCAGATGATTCCATTTGAAAGCCATTAAAAGATACCGGTATATCATTAGACCAGTTGATACCCGTTAAAACCAATGGGCATTACTGGTAAGTTTACTAGTTCATTCCAGTTGCAGCACAGTGGTCAAACTGAAACATTTGATACCAGTTGATTCCAGTTGGAAACCAGTAGATGATTACCAGTGGAAAACCAGTATATGATTACCAGCTGATTTACGAGTTGAAAACCAGTAAATGATTACCAGTTGTTGCCAGTTGTAAACCAATAGATGATTACCAGTTCTTATCATATTGAAACCAGTAAAAGGTGGATTTTAACTGGTTCTTAACTGTGTTTTTTAAATCTGGGATGTAGAACTAAAGTAGGATAATGACCTCTTATATCAGGCGCAGTGTTCAAGGTCTGTCGCAGTATGTCTTGCATGCTGATCTTTTAGATGAAATGGTTGTAAGGAAGGCAATCGTTGCCAACAAGTCAGAGAAAAGATTCTAGAGGTTTATAATAAAAACAGAGATAAATGTAGTTGAAGATGAGAAAGGATGTGATAATGACCACTTATATCATGCGTAGTGTTCAAGGTCTGTCGCGGTACGTCTTGCTTTCTAACCTCTCAGATGAGATGGTTGTATGGAAGGCGATCAGTGCCATGAAGTCAAAAAAATAATACCAGAGAACAGATATAGTTGACGATGAATACCAAGGCCACTTGACATTGGAATTGGTGGTACATGAAACGTGTGGCAGAGAACCACTTGTGACATTTACTTGGTTGAAATTTGATCTCAATTGTTGGCAAATTGTATGCGACCTGATGAACCCCATTCACAATGTTACCCAAACTCTCCTCTATAATATTTGTCCCCAACTTTATCCTACTAATAAGGTTCGACCTTATCTCAAATCAAAGTCTTGTACTCTCCTGTATAAAGACCACTGCTATAACAAACTTTTGCAGTGATTTTGCTATGTCCAGTTCCTTTTATCCAGCTATTTTTACCCTCGTACAGCAAGATTTATAAGTTAGGCCCCAAGTTTCCCGACTGTTAACAACAAAGTACAGAATTAAAATGTTCTTTGGCAAGACATTAATCTGCATTTGCCACACTCAACCCAGGTGTAGTTGTGGGTACTCGGTAGGATGCATTCCTTGAATGCACTGAGCACTACGGCTACCAGAGCTCAACCCAGGTGTAGTAAGTGGGTACTTGGTAGGATGCGTTCCTTGAATGCACTGAGCTCTACGGCTACCAGAGCTCACCCAGGTGTAGTAAGTGGGTACTTGGTAGGATGCATTCCTTGAATGCACTGAGCACTGCGGTTACCAGAGCTCAACCCAGGTGTAGTAAGTGGGTCCTTGGTAGGATGCGTTCCTTGAATGCACTGAGCACTACGGCTACCAGAGCTCAACCCAGGTGTAGTAAGTGGGTACTTGGTAGGATGCATTCCTTGAATGCACTGAGCACTACGGTTACCAGAGCTCAACCCAGGTGTAGTAAGAGAGTACTTGGTAGGATGTATTCCTTGAATGCACTGAGCACTACGGCTACCAGAGCTCAACCCAGGTGTAGTAAGAGGGTACTTGGTAGGATGTATTCCTTGAATGCACTGAGCACTACGGTTACCAGAGCTCAACCCAGGTGTAGTAAGTGGGTACTTGGTAGGATGTATTCCTTGAATGCACTGAGCACTACGGCTACCAGAGCTCAACCCAGGTGTAGTAAGTGGGTACTTGGTAGGATGTATTCCTTGAATGCACTGAGCACTACGGCTACCAGAGCTCAACCCAGGTGTAGTAAGAGGGTACTTGGTAGGATGTATTCCTTGAATGCACTGAGCACTACGGTTACCAGAGCTCAACCCAGGTGTAGTAAGTGGGTACTTGGTAGGATGTATTCCTTGAATGGACTGAGCACTACGGCTACCAGAGCTCAACCCAGGTGCAGTAAGTGGGTACTTGGTAGGATGTATTCCTTGAATGTACTGAGCACTACGGCTACCAGAGCTCAACCCAGGTGTAGTAAGTGGGTACTTGGTAGGATGTATTCCTTGAATGCACTGATCACTACGGTTACTAGAGCTCAACCCAGGTGTAGTAAGTGGGTACTTGGTAGGATGCGTTCCTTGAATGCACTGAGCACTACGGTTACCAGAGCTCAACCCAGGTGTAGTAAGTGGGTACTTGGTAGGATGCGTTCCTTGAATGCACTGAGCACTACGGCTACCAGAGCTCAACCCAGGTGTAGTAAGTGGGTACTTGGTAGGATGTATTCCTTGAATGCACTGAGCACTACGGCTACCAGAGCTCAACCCAGGTGTAGTAAGTGGGTACTTGGTAGGATGCATTCCTTGAATGAACTGAGCACTACGGCTACCAGAGCTCAACCCAGGTGTAGTAAGTGGGTACTTGGTAGGATGTATTCCTTGAATGCACTGAGCACTACGGCTACCAGAGCTCAACCCAGGTGTAGTAAGTGGGTACTTGGTAGGATGTATTCCTTGAATGCACTGAGCACTGCGGTTACCAGAGCTCAACCCAGGTGTAGTAAGTGGGTACTTGGTAGGATGCATTCCTTGAATGGACTGAGCACTACGGCTACCAGAGCTCAACCCAGGTGTAGTAAGTAGGTACTTGGTAGGATGCATTCCTTGAATGCACTGAGCACTACGGCTACCAGAGCTCAACCCAGGTGTAGTAAGTGGGTACTTGGTAGGATGCATTCCTTGAATGGACTGAGCACTACGGCTACCAGAGCTCAACCCAGGTGTAGTAAGTGGGTACTTGGTAGGATGTATTCCTTGAATGCACTGAGCACTGCGGTTACCAGAGCTCAACCCAGGTGTAGTAAGTGGGTACTTGGTAGGATGCATTCCTTGAATGGACTGAGCACTACGGCTACCAGAGCTCAACCCAGGTGTAGTAAGTAGGTACTTGGTAGGATGCATTCCTTGAATGCACTGAGCACTACGGCTACCAGAGCTCAACCCAGGTGTAGTAAGTGGGTACTTGGTAGGATGCATTCCTTGAATGGACTGAGCACTACGGCTACCAGAGCTCAACCCAGGTGTAGTAAGTGGGTACTTGGTAGGATGTATTCCTTGAATGCACTGAGCACTGCGGTTACCAGAGCTCAACCCAGGTGTAGTAAGTGGGTACTTGGTAGGATGCATTCCTTGAATGGACTGAGCACTACGGCTACCAGAGCTCAACCCAGGTGTAGTAAGTAGGTACTTGGTAGGATGCATTCCTTGAATGCACTGAGCACTACGGCTACCAGAGCTCAACCCAGGTGTAGTAAGTGGGTACTTGGTAGGATGCATTCCTTGAATGGACTGAGCACTACGGCTACCAGAGCTCAACCCAGGTGTAGTAAGTGGGTACTTGGTAGGATGTATTCCTTGAATGCACTGAGCACTACGGCTACCAGAGCTCAACCCAGGTGTAGTAAGTGGGTACTTGGTAGGATGTATTCCTTGAATGCACTGAGCACTGCGGTTACCAGAGCTCAACCCAGGTGTAGTAAGTAGGTACTTGGTAGGATGCGTTCCTTGAATGCACTGAGCACTACGGCTGCCAGAGCTCAACCAAGGTGTAGTAAGTGGGTACATGGTAGGATGCATTCCTTGAATGGACTGAGCACTACGGCTACCAGAGCTCAACCAAGGTGTAGTAAGTGGGTACTTGGTAGGATGTATTCCTTGAATGCACTGAGCACTACGGCTGCCAGAGCTCAACCAAGGTGTAGTAAGAGGGTACATGGTAGGATACATTCCTTGAATGCACTGAGCACTACGGCTACCAGAGCTCAAGTCGGGGTAGTAATATCCACAAGTCCTTTGGAATTTGTTTCAAAATGAAAACAACATTTAGGTGATATACAAAATGTATTATGACAACTTTAAATAGGTCTTTTTCGTTATGAAGCTCAGCGTAATGCATAGGCCTTTGATAAAGGACCTGTTTACTAGCATATTAGAATTGTATGCGTACAAAGGTTGCTATTGGCAACCTGAAAACTTGCCTGAAGCTTGCCCAACATAGCAACACATGATGTAAGCAGACTGGATTATAAGTATTATAGTTCTTTGTAGGTAAGTCAAGTTGCCAGGAAAGAAATATTCATAAATGTGAGTATGTTAGTAAACCAGTTCATTGTCTTGTGTTGTTGAGAAATGTTTAGAGAAGTAAGAACGAGGAAAGATTTCATGAAAGATAAATACATATAAGAGAAAGCGATAGGTGATAGAAGGAAAGTAAGATAAAGAGATAAATACAAAAGGATGAACGGTAAAAGAGTATGGAGTGGAAAATAGATGACCGAGGTGAAAATGAAGAAGAAGGTATTTTTGACCATGCAAGGAAAGTGTTTTAATAAGTTGTAAAATATAAAATAGATACGTGACACAACAAGAGTAAAGCCTAAAGGAAAGTCCACCTCACTCACACAAACACACCCACACGAACGTACACAAACGTTCAAACACTCTATTGAGCCCCATGGGGGCAGGGCAGTAGTCTAATTACTAGGTTAATGATGTGCGCAATAAGCAGGCCACAGATGGGGTGCTGTGGTGTAGCGTCCTATCAAATTATTTGTCCTTTCTCTGTTCTCTTCATGCCTCTCTTTGTTTACTTTACTACCCCATGTTCATTAAACCTTGTTATCAATGACAAATGCTATATTCCTATGACGAATTTCCTCTGAGCCAATCAAATGCCAGGATGATAGCAGTTATCAGGCTTGTTATTGTTAACTAATTTTGTGAAACGGGGATCAAGTTCATTGCCTTCCTTCTGCCCTATTATGTAGAAGCGACACCTCAAAACTTGAATTCCATATCTCCGTCAATGTGTCAGGTCTGAATAAACATTGTAAAGATTAAACGTATTGGCCCGAATTCACAAAGCAAGGTTTGAGCTCAGACCAAGGTTTGAGCTCAAACCTCCTTTTGTTTCGCCAAACCTCCTTTTGTTATTTACAAACCAGGTTGTAAATAACAAAAACCTTGGTCTGAGCTCAAACCTTGCTTTGTGAATTCGGGCCATTGAGTCCTTCTTTTTAATAAAGAGCGTTGTTTATAGAAATATATAGATAACTGTTAGTCAAACAACGAGGCCCTATTTGCATTTAAAATAGATAAAGAAAAAGGATTGATCCATATTGCCATCTGTACTTGACTTAACTGTACATTTCTATAACATGCAGATGAAAGGGAGTGATTTCTTATTAGACAGATTTTCCGACGATCTCTCTCTCTGTCTACCTTTGATCTTTATTCCTTTATTCCTCCCTCCCCCTCTTCCCCCTCCCTCTTTCTCTCTCTCTCTCTCTCTCTCTCTCTGTATCTTTCTGTCGATCTCTCCCTCCCTCTCCCCATTCCCCCTCTTTTTTTCTCTCTCTCTCTCTCTCTCTCTGTCTGCCTGCGTTTGTTTATATCTTTGTGTTGATCTCTCCCCATTCCCCCCTCTCTCTCTCTCTCTCTCTCTCTCTCTCTCACACTCTCTCTCTCTCTCCCTCTCTCTCACACACACTCTTAAAGTTCTTTAGTAGCATACAAAGAAAGTTCCAATCTTATCCAGGAATGTATAAAGCGCCAAGATTTAGTGGCCTAATCAAAGGCGCTGATGAGACTGATAAAAAACTACCAAGATTGTTTGTTCATGAATCTAACTGGGTAAAACAAACAAGTAGTGACTAATTCTTAGCAAGCTGAAATAGGTTTGTCTTTTGTTCTCTCTCTCTCTCTGTCTCTCTCTTTCTCTCTCTGTCTCTCTCTTTCTCTCTCTCTCTATCTCTCTCTCTCTCTCTCTCTTTCCCTTTCTCTCACACTCTCACACACTATTACAGTTCTCCGGTGGCATACAAAGGGAGTTTCAATCCAATCCAATCCAATCCAGGAATGTATAAAGCGCCAATATATACACTGTTGGTCATAACGGTGGAATAATTATTTTTGCCCCAATTTATGGAATGATTTTGACAATGATTTATTCCTAATAGATCTAGATAATAGTTTATACTCTCAGATGTTAATGAATACTGTTTGTTTTGCGTGACTGGTAAAGCATGTGTATGCTATTATGCTAATCATCTAGGGGACCTCTGCACCGTAATGCATGGCCCTACAGAGGCATTTTTCTTGTTGGGGACCGGGGGGAATGCAATGAATTATTGAAAATGTATTGCATTGTCTTTGTTTTTTGGTATTTGTGGGGGCGGCGACGTACCCTAGCCCCGCTGCGTACAGTCATGATTCAGTGGCTAAACAATGACCTCGTTACTGTGAGGCCCCAGAATGAAAACTGTGTCGATCAGCTGCATTAATGCCCTTTTGTGAGGCATCAATCCTCATTACTGTCAGTTATGACTTAAGGGCGTAGGTCCCCTAGTTGATTAGCATAGTAGCACACACTCGCAAATTATTATTCAATAAATCTGAGAATGTATACTATTATTTAGATCTGTTAGGAATAAGTCATTGTCAAAATCATTCCATAAATTGGGGTAAAAAATATTATTCCATCATTATGACCAACAGTGTAGTTGCCTAATCAAAGGCGCTGATGAGACTGAAAAACTACCAAAGTTGTCTGTTCGTGATTCTAACTGGGTAAGACAAAAAGGGAGTGACTAATTATTAGCAATCTGAAATAGGTATGTCTTTAGTTGAGTTCTGAAAGTGGATAGCTGGAGTCTGGTGACAAGAGCGAAGGATTGAGGAAGACTATTCCACAATATCATTGCACAGGCATTAAATGATTGATCACCTAGAAGAGAGCGTGTTCGAGGACTCTCAAGCAGGTATTTACCAGCATATTGCAAATTAGGGAGTTCAGATGCTATACAGTATTATGTACATCAGGCGCGCCGGAAGCAGTTTGGGACTGGGGGGGGGGGGCAAACATTCCATGCGGCTCACATTCCAGGGGCAGTGACGTAATGAGACAAAACATTTCGGAAGGGGGGGGGCAGACGAAAAATCTGCATCACCACCAGTCTTACACGTTACATGCAGGTCCCGCGGAACGTTTTTCAAAGTGGAGTATTATCTATCAGGTAGAGCGTAAATTGGCGTGATGTCCACGGCATGAGCCTCGGCAGGGGGTCAAGGGGCTGAGCCCCCGGAAGCTCAGGGGTTTTAGGTATTTAATTACGGTTAAATGAACATCCAGGGGCCCTCTGTAAGGCAATTGACGTGTTCCAAGGTGGGAGGGAGAGCCCCCAGAAGCTCAGAGGTTTTAATATTTAACTACGGTCAGATGAGCATCCAGGGGCCGTCTTAGGGCCCTTGGTGGGGTCCAGGGGGCAGAGCCCCCGGAAGCTCAGGGGTTTTAGGTATTTAATTAAGGTCAGATGAGCATCCAGGGGGCCGGCTTAAGGCCCTTGGTAGGGTCAAGGGGGCAAAGCCCCGGAAGCTCAGGGGTTTGAGGTATTTAATAACGGTCAGATGAGCTTCCAGAAGCCCGCCTTAGGGCCCTTGGTGGGGTTCCAGGGGGCAGAGCTTCCGGAAGTTCGGGGTTTTAGGTATTTAATTACGGTCAGATGAGCATCCAGGGGCCCGCCTTAGGTCCCTTGGTGGGGTCCGGGTGCGGAGCCCCCGTTAGCTCTGAGGTTTTAAGCATTTAATAACGGTCAGATGACCATTTTTATACCTTATTTGTGACATTGGCAGGTCACTTGTTTTTTTTTCAGTCTTTCGTTCTTTTTCTCTTTAACATACTTTTTCAAAAAGGAAGGAGGGGGGGGGGGGGGGCTCGAGCCCAGCGACTTTGCAGACCATGACATAAATGCTTCTAAATTAGCGTATTTTGCCTGACTGTAATTTGGGAATTTCTTATTTTCCAAGAAACGCATAAAAAGGTATGACTTACAAAAAAAAATGGTGAACAAATGCCGGAAAATCATGTCACAACATCAACATTTGTAAATCACTTGTTTCGAATAAGAAATACATCACCCCCCCCCCCCCCCCATCAGTACGCCAGCGTTCAGGGGCTTATGTCTTCTCACCCCTATAACAAAAAAAACGGACACGCTTTCCCATTCTCGCACAATATGTACACGTTATGCGCGTATCGCTATTATAGAGACCTCCATTGATAAATACCGTATAGGTGGCATGCGCAATGTTTATGAAATTTAATTCCTGTGAACTTTTCTTTTCTTTGAATGGTATTGTATATGTGATTTAATTCAGGTTTTTATTATTGTTACGTTCTTTTGGATAAAAAATACAAATCATGTTTACTCCATTACTTTTTTTTTTTTTTATGGAGGGGGGGGGGGGCGTTTTGGGGGGCAAAAATGCGTTTTGCCCCCCCCCCCTTTTTTTTGACTGGGGGGGGGGGGAGCAACTGCCCCCCCCCCCCTCCACTTCCGGCGCCTATGATGTACATAGTAACATGCGAACCTTGATTCGGTTGATTCCTTCTTATCACTGATGTGTCCAAAGTATCACTATTGTTACGAATCAAAAAGTTAATAACTGATAAAGTGATATAAGACTATTCATTTATCAAGTATCATCTCATATTTTGATATAGACTGTATACATAGTAATAATCTTTCGAAAGCAAACAGCGGGAGCATCATCTAGCTTGTTATATTCTCATGCGAAGTAAAACATCTTTCATTTTCAATCCAAGAAGTCGCTGGTTCGTTATGTGGGTTTTTACAGTGATCTGAATTCAGTGCATTTTTTTATATTTCACTTTGCTTAAGACTGTACATTGTTTTGCTTGTCTTCAAAACAAATTAATAGGTAAGTTTACTTTAATTGTTTAATTATTAATTTGTGATTTGCCTTTGTTGTTATTACTGTTGCTTGGAAAGGAATTAAGAAAGGGATTGCGAGCATTTTTAAACAAATCTGGGATAGAGGAAGAATCCGAAATATGAATTAAATCATCATCGAAGTCAGCTATACATATTCAATAATTTAATCATGCTGAGCATTCGCTTTCGTTTAAAGGTAGGGGAAAGGCACGCGTAAAATGCAATTCCGGTCAAGAATTTTGTTTTTATATATTTCAATTTGCATGTGGGAGCACGTGTTATGGAGAGAAATGGGGCGTATTATACAGTGCGTCCAGAAAAAACGAAACCGAGAATTATCGATGTTTTATCATAACTTAATCACAATTATTATTAATAAATGATACATATTTGTAAAGCTTAGAGCCTCCTCTTTCATTTGATGCAAGTTGGCCACTCAATATTCAAATTTGCATTTTCTTTTTTTTTAAATCTTTATATACAAATTGAAATCCAACTACCACATAAGTCTGTGAATATTGATGTGCATCCCCTCTTTATTTCTCTTTTCTTCTTTTTTCTGTCTTTTTCCCCTTTTACCAATATTTTGTTCCTCCATATTTGTATTATTATGTATCCTTTGAGGGTAGTCATACTATCAAGCTTTGCTTATTTTGTCAACCCTCCTGTTTGATATTTTCAATTAGTTACAGCCAGCCTTACTTTATTCTACATATATTCTTTTGTCATGTGTACATTTGCAATATTTGTTTGTTATATATTTGTAAAAATGCAAAAGAAAAAGAAAATCAAACAGATATAAATAAATCAAATCAAATCAAATAAATCAAATATGAAAGGGCAGAAACTGAACTTTCTAGAAATGGGAATTTTCCTTCGAAATTCAGATACCGCCTTGGTTTCCTTCCTTCGAATTGCTTTTAATCACTCATGCGTGACATATGCATTATATGAGTTGCATCAAATGAAAGAGGAGGTTCTAAGCTTTACAAATGTGTGTCATTTATTACAAATAATTGTGATTAAGTTCTGATAAAACATCGATAATTCTCGGTTTCGTTTTTTCTGGGAAACGCACAGTATATAACATCCATCTTGTTGTCCAAGTTCAATTGGTCTATAGAGTTAATCACTTGAAATTAATTACATTCATTAAGAGCTGAAATCATGAGTCATGAAATCCATTACAAGCCCCTCTTCTAATTGTCTGTGATCGCGTAAACGTTAAAAAGACACTTGCGCAAGCGGAAGCAGCAAAGAAAAGTGCTAGTTCCGCGCATTTTAAAGTTTATTTTGACATTTACGCAGTTTTGCATTTTTTCTAAAAATGCATTTTTTTATATATCAGTCCCTGATGAGGTTTCTAAGATAATTGTGCTAATTATGACTAACAATTAATC